>JAMJFZ010001449.1:0-30000 GCA_026225945.1 Cricetomys ansorgei
AGAGAGCAGAGAATGGATGAGGGAGAGAGGTGGCGAGAGAGATTGGGTCTGGCTTGGGCTTTCAAAACCTCACAACCCACTCTCAGTGACAAGGTTCCTCCAACAAGGCCATGTGCCTCCTGATCCTTCCCGCAGTGTACCAACCGGTGACCAAGCATTCAAACATACGAGCCTGTGGAGGCCATTCTCATTCACGTCATCGCAGAAGCTGTCCTCGGATCTCCTCACACGTGCCTGGGAGCATGGGCTTGCGTTTTCTCTCTCACACACAGTTATTTTTTAAAGTTATGGGATTTAGTAAAGCACTCAGTAAATGACGAAAATCTTAAGACGCGCTCAGCATCTAAGAGCATTTACTGCTCTTGCAGAGGACTTGAGTTCAGTTCCCAGGGCCCCACCAGCGAGTTCTCACTGGCCTGTAACTCCAGCTCTTGGGGGATCCCTGGACTCTGTGGGGCTCCTGCGCTCACTTGTGCACGAGTTAAAAACAAAAACAATCTTGAAAGAACTCTATGCATCGCGCAGCCACTCTCTATCTTGCAGGTGCTTTTCCTGCCTTTTATCCCCTATGTGATCGTCACGTGAATGATGCGCAGACGGATAAGGGAGCAGAGAAAGGGCGTCACCAGATCTAGCAGACATTAATAAATGATACAGCTGGAACCCAAAGTTAAGTCTGTCTACCACCAAAGCCTGTGCTCTTTTCGCACTCAACTCTTCCCTGCCCGGTGATACCCCAGGGACCTCACAGGAGACTGAGAGACACAGCCGTGGCTAAAATTTGCAACCTCCAAGAAAACACTCCCAGAAAAGGACGCATCACCTGCTCCATCCTGTCACCTGTTAGCGTTTTTGACTCCCTGTCTATCAGCCTCCGCGTCCTCCTGCAACTTCGCAGGTGATTCTAGTGCGAATCACAGGTTGAGCAATCCTGCTGTGTAGGTATATAATTAATCGAGCTAGCACTTAAGGCAGCAGCCTAAGGAGCTGCTGAACGTTTGGCACACGATGAGCGAGAGATGGTCTAAGCAGAATGGGCACCTGGCACCCGCTGCGTCGGGCTTTCCATAGGGCAGGACAAATTCCAATGGCAACTTCTTAGCATTTAGTAAAGGCCGAAGGAGACACTACAAGGAAAGGCCTTAGCACGGTGTCTGTGACAGATGCTCAGTAATGGAGGAGCCAGAATTAGCGTTGACTGTTCTACTTTGCCGTGCTGTGTGGCCAATCTTAGGTGGCCACTGTCACTTTCAGGATCGTGAGCCATGGGTTTGATAAGGTGTGGTGACCAGCAGAGAAAGTAGAAATTAGATGGGAGTCTGACTTTCCCTCCATGCCAACGGAAAACAGACAGCAGCTGTGCTCTGTCCGGTTGCTGGGTCCTCAGGCTTTCCTGGTTCCTGTTGCTAAGGAAAGGGGCTGGGGGCCTTTCAACTGAGGAGTTCTAATGCCTTCCTTCTGCACTGCCTCCTTCCCCCACACCACTGCCCCGCACCTGGGTTGCCAGGTGACCGCTGGAAACTGCTGGAAACTCTCATCCTCTCTGTGCTCCTGTGATCTCACCTTCTCTGTGAAGTCTGCCGAGTCTGTGTGAATGACACGGAGCCTCCGAGCTCAGGCCCGGATGGGTAGGAGGTCAAGTCCAAGGGGATTTCTCTCCTTTCTTCTTGGCACTTTTGCTCCAGCTCAGAACTAAGGCATGAGTTCTATTCATCTAATTGCTAATTGTGTCATTCCAATTTCAGCCTTCTTCAAGTTTGTTCCAGAATCCTTTTCCCTGCTCTTTGAGCTGGGGTCTCACGTAGCCCAGGCTGACCTTGAACTCTCTATGTAGCTGAGGGTGGACTTGATTTCTGACCCTCCTGCATTGGCCTTCCAATTGTTGGGAGTTACCAGTGTGTGCTACTACACCTCCATCACCCCATCGATAACTCTCTTCTGAGGGCCAACTTTAAGCCTGGCTGTCCCTTCTTCCCCTCTCCTTGTCAGATTCTAGTATTTCACCCTCAGACTTCAGTAGTAGCCTGAACGGAGCTTCCTGCTCTGAGTCTGGTTCCTTCCAAATGCTCTCTGGTCACTACCACGCTAGTGCTTAAAAAACAGAGGGCAGAGTTGCCCATCAATACACAGAAAACTCTTCTGCCCGTCATCTTTAGTTGCTAACCCTTCTGGCAGCCCACCAGCTACACCTCCAGTCCCAGCACATGATGTACTTAAGAGGTAAAGATAGATAAATCGATAAATAAGACAATCTTAAACTGGGCATAATAGTATACACTTATAATCCCAGCACTCCGGAGGAGAAAGGATCAGGAGTTCAAGATCACCCTGAGCTACACAAAGAGGTTACCCCGGGCTATACAAAGAGGCCACCCTGGGCTACACGAGACCCTGTCTTTAAAACCAAACCACGGGCTTAGAGTTATATAAAAACTGCAAAGATAATACAGCCTTCCCACCCCCCACACTCACTTTACCCCATTAGTACCATTTTACACTAGCAAGGCACATTGCTGTAATAGCAGTGCGTTTTGACTAAGTTCGTAATTCATACCATTTTCTTCTCTCCCTGCTTCCCTCCCTCTCTCTTGGTTCTCTGTGTGTGGGTGCACAAATGACCAGAAGACAGTTTCCAGGAGTCAGTTCTCTCTTCTTCCATCATGCTGAGGCAGTGACTTTCTGGTTGTTTCTGGCCCTGTGCTGCTTGCTGTGTGAGTCTCCTTTCTCTGCCTCTTCTTTCACCGTAGGTCGTCTCAGGACTACAGACTCTAGCCAGCTTTTCTTGTTTTGTTTTGTTTTTGCTGCTGAGTTCTGGGAATCAAACTCAGGTCATCAGGGCTGCACAGCTAGGACTTTTACCCAGAGTCATCTCACTGGCTCTGTATCATTTCCTTTACATTTTTACCCAGTGTCCCTTTTCTGTTCCAGGATCTCATCCAGAATACCACTCACATTTAATTGCCCCATCTCTTCTAGCTTGCCTTGGCTGTGACAATGTACTTCTTCCCTTCCTGTCCTGCCCAGGCTGTCCCCTCCTCTCTCATGATCTCACCCCACCCCTTTTCTCATTGTCTATCAGAAAACCCTCATTTGTCTTTAAAGAAGCAGCCCTAGTACCAGCTCTTCTGGGACCTTTGTTGACCCCATCCCCCAGCCTGGGTTAAAGCCCCGTTAACTCCCCACACCAGCCAGCTGCACCGAAAATGTCTAGAGCACACCTGTCTTCTCCTGGGACTGAAGTTCCCTAGGGTGGGACTAGTGGGTGTCTGACTCGTGTCTGCATCACCAGCACCAAGCTCCAGGCCTTGTCAAGAATAAGGGTCCTGGGGATGGGGGAGATGGCTCAGGGAGCAAAGTGCCTGCTGTGCAAGGAGAGGACCTAAGTTCAGATTCCCAACGTCCATGGGAGCAGCCGAGTGCAACAGTGTACCCCTGGAATCCCAGTGCTGGGAATTCTGAGACAGGCAAATCCTTGGAGCTCACTGGCAAGCCAGGCTGAAGCAGTGAGAGACCCTGTCCCAAAAGTCATGAGGAGAGCAATCGAAGAGGACACTTGGCATCAGCCCTGTCCTCTACCTCCTCATTCCCAGCCTGCTCTGCAGAAGCTGTTTATTTTCAACATGAAGTCTTAATACGTAGCCCAGGTTGGCCTTGATCTCCTGGGTTCAAGTAATCCTCTCTCCTTAATCTCCAGAGGATCTGGGGCTATGCTAGTGTGCTGGGCAATAATGACAATTTATTACTAGTATTTTACTAATTATTATTAGTATTTATTATTGTATTTTATGTATGCGGGTGTTTTGCCTGCATATATGTCCATGCACCATGTGCGTATCTGGTGCCCACAGAGGCCAGAAGAGGGCATCAGATCCTCTGAAACTCTAGCTACAGATGTCTGTAAGCCTCCACGTGGGTGCTAGTAATCCAACCCAGGTCCTCTGGAAGAGCAGCCCGCGCTCTTAACTACTGAGCTGGTCTCCCCAGCCCCAAACTGACAGTTTTTAATAGGGTTCCAAGCCGTACTTTGCAGTTTCTTTGCTAGCCTTGGGAGGGAAGAGATAAGGAAGGAGAGAGAGAAGAACGAATGAACAGAGAGAGAACCCGAGGGGATTCTGAGGATGCACTCTGCTCAGGCCGCCATGAGACAATGATATCCTTATTGGGTAGAGTTCTCCCTCACCAGCGCGTTGCTGTGTCAAGTGATTAAGCCCAAAGCCTGGCCTGGAAATTTACCACCAGCAGAGGGGTAATTAGCCTTTGAATTTCCTTCTAGCGAAGTTCGTTCTGCTTTCTGCAGCTTCTAGCCTGACACATGCCCGCTCCTGGGGAATCTGAGGCTTACTGGCTCCAAAGGGAAGAGCAGCAGATTGAGGGCAAACTCTGAGTTGAATGAACATGACTCATGTTTATACAGAGCTCGACAGCTGCCAAAACACTGTCACAGCACCCATTTTACCCTCCCGGCAGTGCCTGGAAAAGAATGTCATTGACAGCACTACTTTACAGTTGAGTCTGGTTCTCAGGAAGCCAAATAACTAGTCCCAGGTCACATGCTAGGAAGTGGCAGAGCTAGAGTTTGTACTCAGATGTACTCGATCCTCAAATCCCCAGTCTTGTTGCTGCCTCTCATGGTACCCTTCTCCATCAAGTGCTTACAGTGTTGGATTGAATGATAAGTAGGGGCTGGGGAGCTGGCCCATTATGTGAACTGCTTGCTATGTAAGCACGAGGACCCAAGTTCAGATCCCCATGTGAGATCTGGGTGCATCTGTAACATGCATCTGCAACCCCAATACTGGGGCCACAGAGGCAGGTGGACCCACTGGCCAGCAATTCTAGCCAAATCAGTGAAAGAGTCTATCTCAAAGTATAAGGTGGAGTGTGGTACAGGAAGACTCCTGATGTTGTCCTCTAGTGTTTACACACACACATACACATACAGGTACACACACACACATACAGGTACACACACATATACAGGTACACACACATATACACACACATACAGGTACACACACACACATACAGGTACACCCCCACACACATACAGGTACACACACACATACAGGTACACACACACACATACAGGTACACACACACATACAGGTACACACACACACATACAGGTACACCCCCACACACATATAGGTACACACACACACACAGGTACACACACACATATAGGTACACACACATACACACACACATACACATACAGGTACACACACACATACAGATACACACACACACAGATACACACACACATACAGATATACACACATACAGGTACACATACACACATACAGGTACACACACACATACAGGTACACACACATACAGATACACACACACACATACAGGTACACACACACACACATACAGGTACACACACATACACACACACACACATGGACAAGTAAGTGCTGAAGGGAAGGATGCTAAGGTTAAGACATGAGAATGAGGGTAATTTTATGAGGTTTCTTGGGCCAAGAGTGCTGGCGCACACCTTTAATCCTGGCACTCAGGAGGCAGAGGCACGTGGATCTCTGTGAGTTAGAGGCCAGACTAGTCTACAGAGTGAGTTCCTGTCTCACAAAAAGAAAAAAAAAGCCAAAACTAAAAGGGTTTCTTGGCAGATATGAGTCCATACCTAACATGGAGCCAGAAGGGGTGCCCAGGTACGTAGAACTAGCTAAATTGTGGCCTTGTTCCCGAAGGGGTTTAAAGAATCAGGGAAGAGCAGGCGGGGTTGTGGACTTCATCTTTCTGGTTTGGTCTAGATTCTAGCCTCTTTTGTTCCCCAGGTACACTGTTTCAAATGACCTCCCAGAAAGGTGTTCTTTCAAGCATTCAAAACCAATTAACTAACCAAAACAAGAGTCTCTGGAAAGTGTTCGCATGTAGAGTTTACATAAAAATCACTTGACGGGTTTACAGTCTCACGAAGGGGACAGACGCCTTGGCAGTTCACAGAGAAGACAGAAGAGGTTAGGAGGGCTGTGAGGTCAGACACCTGCTGTGTGTGACCTCAGGCAAAGAGGGGTCAGTACAGCGCCAGACACGCACTGTTGTAACCAGCTGCTGTCGGTCATTACCTCGGTAGTGGCTATGGGAAAGACATGGGATCATGGAAGGGGAGGTGGGTAAGCTGAATCCTGAGGAGGGAGGGATGGGGCCACAGCTGCTCCAGGCAAAGGAAACGGAGACTTTTAAGAACACCCTGCTTGGGACCTAAGGAGCGGGGCCAAAAACAAGGAAGAAGAGACCGGAGAGGGTGGCATGATCCTCAGGCCCTGAAGTTAGAAGCTAGACTTAAGTGCGGTCTCTTGGCACCCGGGAAAGCAGTATAACATGGGTTAAACTCTCAGTCCCAACACTTGTCAACTCAGAACACTGGCAAGTACTCTGAAATTTCCTCTTTGATTTACCACTCAACTCAAGGGGCTTGTTTGTGAGGACCACTGCAGCAATAATGCCTGGGGATCATTTGTCGTAGTTCCTGATAGTGTGGACTGAATCCGTGTTGGCAGTCATTATTCGATTGTAATTATCATTGTGTCCTGACTTGGGATACATAACAATAGCATGTAGAGTCAGAAGCGGCTCTAACATTTACCATCCAGTCTAATATCCCCATCTTAAAGATGGAGACGTCAAAGTCCTGGGAGGAGAGTGTTGCTAAGTGCAGAAGCAGATGAGCAGTGGGATTAAGTCATACCCGGTCTCCTAGATCCAGCCTGCACCTCCTGGTTTCCTAGCCCTTCTCAGGCTGCCTCTGACAGGTTCCTGCCTCCCTCCTTAGATGGTTAGGTGGTTGTCTCCCTTCCCTTGTAAATAAATTTCAAGGCTTCTGCTTCCTGGAGCGGAGTGTCGATTCTATTTTTAAATCTCTCTGGCACCTGTATGCAAATGATCCTCAGGGGATTTGTCTACTATGGAGACTGGCCAACTCCCCAAAGAAAGCAGCTATGAAACCAGAGGGAAAAATCGGAGCTCAGGGCAGACTGGAGACCCTGGACTCCCTAGTTCTCTTTCTAGTTAAGTTCCAGAGGTCCTGGCGAGCTCATCTGAATTTCTCATCTGCTCTGTATGCACAACTCCTTGTGTCTCCTCCTGGAAGTGAGTTCTGTAGGGCTCCTGGGCCAGACCTCAAGCTGAGGGTTTGGCTTTGGAATATCACAGCTGAGGGTGTCAGTCATAGTACTGGCTTAGGTTCTAGGAGGTGGGGGTGGGGGAGAGGATGATCATTGCTTTCAGGGAAAGAGGAGTAAGGCAAAGATTTGAGGCAGAAGAGGTCTTGGACTCTGAGGACAAGGCTCGGTGGGGGGAGTTGAACAAGGGTTTGGACGCTTCCCCCACAGTCCATGTCCCCTGGTCCTTGATCCAAGCAGCAGCGTTCCCAATCAAACCTTATCAGCTAGCACACAGTTACCAGGTGACAGCCCATGTTGGGTGTCGCCGAACTCCTCACGAATCCTTGTGTTCAGGGCAGCGTCCAAATGCCTTGGCCTGGCGTGCAAGACCTCGGAGTCCAGCTTCAACATCACTTGCTACTTGCTCCCCACCTTCAAGTCGTTCTTCAGAGAACATCAGACACTAGCAATTCCAAGATAGACCCCTGTTTCAGAGATGCTGAAATGTGAAGACGTGAGCATTTGGAAACCCATGAAACTGAGTCTTACACCTCTGTGAAGGCAGACTGCTTGTGCTCCCCAGATGTGAGGTTTCAGACCTTCTTATTTTTGTTGCGTTTCTTTTTTAGCTGTTTATTGTGGAAAAATCCAAACATATACTCAAGCAGGGAGAATAAATAGTACACGACCACAATAAGAAGAACAAACAGTACATATTTACCATCCAGCTATAGCAATTGCTCATGGTTGTCCCTCCACGTTTTTCTCTAAGTTCCTTCTGTCTGGATGTCTACTAACAGCAATAGCAACAGCCAGTACTTGTTAGGGTTTTTGTTGTTGGTTTTTACCAAAGTAATATATGCTCGTTAAAAATATTTTGAGGGCTAGAGAGATGGCTGGATGAGTGAATGCACTCGTCATGCAAATGCGGAGACCCAAGTTCAAATCTTCAGAACCCGTGTGCAAGCCAGACATGTAGTAGGAGTGTTTGTAGTCCCAGTGCTCTTGCTGGGAGGCGGGAGATAGACAGGGGATCCCTGGAAACTCAAGGGCCAGCTAGCCTGGAGTATGCAGAGGAAAAACAATGAGACTCTTTGTCAAACGAGGTGGAGACTAAGGACTGACATCCAAGATTGTCTTCTGACCACGACACATGCACCACACGTCATGGCGCATTTATGCCCGCAGTTACACACATGCGAACACACGTTCGCGTGCGCACGCACACTATATACATACAAAAATACTATTGGGTTATGGTCAACCTTAAAAAATATGATATTTTATTGCAGTTTATTTCTTTATTTTGTGTGGAAGAGGCACATGAGGACAACCTGAAGAAGCTGATTCTGTTCTTCCACCGTGTGGCCCCCTGGGATTGAATTCAGGTTGTTAGATTTGATGGCAAGCTCCCTTTCCTGCTGGGACATCCTACTGGCCTATTATTAGTATTTTGATTGATTTCTTTTCTGTATTCTGTCTATGAATTTTTAGCATTGTTGATGTCATACTATATACTCAATTTTATACCCTGCCTTTTCTTTTATCTGACATTGTAACACAAGCATAGCTAATATTAATAGAAAGTCTCAATGAATATGTACCTTAATATTTTATTATGCTTTATGGGAAGGATGTCCCATAGTCACCCGCTAATCGCCATTCAACAGTATTAAATGCTCTTCCTTCACGTCCAGCACTCTGAACTAGTCAAAGAATGAAGCCCATCCTCTGGCCCTCAGAGCTTAGTGCTCACCCATTCTTGATCATTGTAACTACTTTCTAACTCGAAGCTGTTGTGAATCATGTTGCAGTGATCATCCCTGCGTGCAAAACCTTCGCTACATGGACTTCCCTTAGATTCTCAGTAATGAAATTCCTATTTTACTTTACCTTTGTGGGCAGCTAATATTATTTTTAGCTTATGTGAATTTGGTAGGTTAAAACAATCAAAAATCCTCATTTCAAACTGCACTTATCTGATTACTTATTGAACACCCCCTATCTATTTATTAAGCTCTTATCTTGTGCGAAGATCTGCTTGACAGAGTGCTATTTTTATCACCTATAATTTCTCAGCACCAGACCTAACTTTCCTCATTTCCTTGTACTTGCTATGACCTTGGGAAATATTAAGTGTAATCTTGTTCCAAGTTTGACTCTTTCCTCCTGGACCCCTCTTTTACCTCACCTGTATCTTCCTGTCTTCAAGGGAGTCATAAAGAGGATACAGCAGGTGGCAAATCAAGGAAATTCCTGAGAGAGACTTCTCAGAATGCTGTGAAGGATGCTGATGTCAATTTGGAGGCAAAGGAGTAGAGAGGAAATGGGCTGGCTGGTCTGAGGCTATATTTGTCCGTGCGAAGCACTGGGCGTACATACGGAGAGCAGTTTCTTCAACATTCATCTCTAGAATCCCCGCTTTGTGCCCATATATGTGTGGGTGCGCATGAGGACTTCCTGGATGAAGAGGCTACAAATGAAACAGGTGATAACAAGTAGTCAGTTAACCACATACCTGCCGGGAGGGTTCAGACTGAGCGGACAGCAGACAGTTGGAAATTTCCATCTATAACTGGAAAGTGAGGGACAGGGAGAGGAGAAGGGGCCTGTTTAGGATGCAGAGCCAGCACAGGGGAGATGGAAGGGAAGGACCAGCCTCCTGGGTATCACAGAAACCAATAAAGGGGTTAGGGTTTGGGGATGCTACTTAAGGTACCCTAAGGATTCCTGCTGTCTTCCCTTCCCTCACGCATCCTTCATGGATTTGTATTTTTGCTGCCAGGTGCCATGTATTGCTGTTGATATGGAAGGTACAGACATAACAACAAGACACGGCCCCATTTCCAGTCTCAGTGAGGAGGTGGGAGTGGGAGCAAACCCCTGACTTAGGTGCCCACTTGGTTCACTCTATATGTATTTACTGAGCATCTAAGACATGGCAGATGCCTTGAGAACAGTGAGCAAAAGCCTGTGACATTCGATTCAATTCACCTGCTTCAGGTAAAGTTTGGTGCCTGTATCTTGATGGACATCAGTATTCACGCCCGTCAGCATCTTGAATTATAAGGCCTTTGTATCTGAGATCAATGCTAAAATTAACACAAGGTATTCATCTCACTCAACTTTTGTTTCTCATCTAAAAAACGATGGAGTTGGCCTCATGTGGACCTTTCCCAAGATCTCCGTGTACGTGGCACGTTCCCCCACTAGCCTGTGCGAGTTCTGAGAGTAGGAACCACACAGGTTTTATCCACTAGTGTACACTCAGTAAATTTAAACAGACTTGGTATGCTCACAGGGATCTTCTGTCTCTAATAGTCTGAGCTCTGCTGTTGCTAAAATAAAGACCCACAGGCATTCCACGGACGCCAATAAGACTGACGATGAGGACCGGCAGGATGGACTGGTGGGTGGAGGCACTTGCAGTCAAGCCTGAAGAGTTTGACTCTTGGGCCCTACATGGAGGAAGAAGCACTTATTTCTACAGGTTGTTTTCTGACTTCCACCCACACCATGTGGTGCTTGTGTGCGCACGCGCGCACACACACACACACACACACGTACACACACATACACGTACACACACATGTGAGCGCACACATGCATGCACACACATGCTCAAACACACATACACACACACACATGTACACACACATATGTACACACACACACACATGCACAAACACACATGGGTGTAAATGAAAAAACAATAGAAAGCTTGCTTGTTCACAGAGACCAGGGAAGTATTTTCTAATACTCAGTGCTGGATTCCAGTGACCCTTTTTTTGTCTTCTGCTCTGAGGCTCTAATCTAACCATTATTACCCATGTGTCCCTGGAACCCAGTGGTCTTTCCTGTAAGTCAGTTGTGACAGTGTGATGTGGTCCTAAAAGGAACACTGGCCATGGGGACCATTTACAAGTGTGATGAACACCATGACCAAAGCTACTGGGGGAGGAAAGGGTTTATTTGTCTCACAGGTCCAGTCAATCCTTGTGCGAAGCCAAGGCAGGAACTCAAGCAGGGCAGGAACCTAGAGGCAGGAACTGAAGGAAGCAAGACCACCGAGGAATGCTGCTTACTGGGTTGCTTCTCATGGCTTGCTCAGCTCACTGTCTTATGGAATCCAGGACCACCTGCCCAGGGTTAGTGGGCTGGGCCCTCATGCATCAATTATTAATCAAGAAAATGCCCTACGGGCTTGCCCACAGGCTAATCTAATGGAGGTAATTCTTCAACTGAGGTTCCTTCTTCCAACGTAAATCCACTTTGTATCAAGTTGACAAAAACTAACCAGAACAGTCTGTACATTTGAATGCGAGCACCAGCCAAATCAGAAAGTACTTAGTATGGATGGGGCTTGAGCACTGGGTCAGTGGTTAAGAGTACTGGTTGCTCTTCCAGAGGACCTGAGTTTAATTACCAGCACCCACACAGTGGCTCACAACCACCTCTAGTCCCAGGGAATCTCTGGCCATGGAGGGTACTGAAGGCACACGGTGCACAGATAGACAAACAGTCATACACATAAAATAAAAATAAATAAAAATCTCAAAAAAATACTTAATAGCTGTGGGATCCTGAGAAAGTTACTAAACATCTGGATCTCAGTGTCTCCATCCGTAGAATTAAGAGCCTGAGTGCTTTAGGGTTGTTATCTCCTGAGTCTAGAAACGCTACTTCACGGGTCACTGTCATGACTCGGGGTAAGGAAGCAACAGAAGCACGTGTTAACTGGAGGGTTTGCTCGGGTGTGGTGCATGCTGCTAAGACCAGTGGAACCAAACCAGCTCCAAAGGACCTTTTCCACCAATCCTCAGCCTCACGCTTCTTCAGGGCTCTGCTGCACCTTTCTCTGCTTCCAACTTCCCCCAGAATCTCATGGATATAACGCTTAGCTCCTAGATGCTGCAAAACTTAAAAGGCTTGGAGCCCAAGGCTGCAGCTCTATTGCCTGACCAATCTTCTCTACCCACTCTACCTACTACACTTGCAGAGAGACAGAGAGAGGGAGAGGGAGAGGGAGAGGGGGAGAGAGGAGCTTTTTGTAGGAGAAACAGGTACATAGCAGGACAGGTTGCAGGGCTGGGATCCACAGGTGTCCTCTCACTAGCTCTGTAGGAACCAGTTCTCCCACTGCTGGGCCTGCCTCTTTCCTGCCTCTGTCAGTAACACTTTAAGGGATGAGAAGGACGAGGCAGAGTATGTGAAGCCAGCACTCTTTCTTTTTCTTTTCCTTCCTCTCCCCACCCCTCTCCTCCAAGACAGTGTTTCTCTGTGTAGCCCTGGCTCTCCTGGAACTTGCTTTGTAGACCAAGCTAGACTCAAACTCAGAGGTTCACTTGCCTCTGCCTCCCGAATGCTGGGATTAAAGGTATGGGGCCACTGAGCCCAACATCAGAGAAAACTTTTTGTTTGTTTGTTTTTCTCTATTGTAACTCTGGCTGTCTGGAACTCACCCTGTACACCAGGCTGGCCTTGAACTCCCAGAGATCCACCTGTCTATGCCTCCTGAGTGCTGGGATTAAAGGTGTGCACCGCCACCGCCCAGCCAAAGAAAACTTTTACTGAAGGTTGTATATAGAAGGGAAGAGGCTTAGGACTGGGAATATAGCTCAGTAGTAGAGCTATATGAGGCCTTGAGTTCAAACCTCAGTACCCAACAGAGAGAGAGGGAGGGTGGGAGAGAGGGAGAGAGAGAGAGAGGGACGGAGGGAGGAAAAGATAGAATGACAGAAAGACAGAAAGAAAAAAGAATGGATCCAGCAACCAACAGAAAAGGCCCAGGGGTGTAAAGAGTACATAGTAATCAGGCAAAATTGGAGCTCATTGTTCAGTTAAGAAATGAGACAGAAGGAACTAGAAGGGGAAGTCTGGGTGAGATCCTGAAGGGTCTATATCCTTTGAGAAGCTGTGGGCTTCCAGAATCCAGGAAAGGCCTTTGACACAGAGAAAGGTGATGAGATTTGAATATTAGAATTCCATCTGGCACTCATGTGTTCCATCCAAAACATTGAGGGCATCCAAAGAAATCCCTCCTTCCAGCAGGATTGATGGGAACACTCCAGCCTCATGTGCATGTGCCAAGCCAGACAGTGGTGATACAACAGCAAGCAAAACCAGACATCCTGTCCTTATGACACTCACAGCTTGGCAGGGAAGACAGACGCTAATCAAATAATAATACAAATAGATACAAAATTACAGTGGGGATGAGTGCTACAAAGAAGATCACGTGGTTCCAAGAAAATGCGTTACTGGAGCGTTTGATTGATTGGTCAGGATGGCTGCTCTACTGAGCGGAGCACTGCAGAAAATGTATCAGTTTCACAGTACTAGGAAGCCTACAGTTGGACAGGCCTCCCTGGCCTCTCTTGCCTCAAAACCTACATCCAATACGGGCTGATCTTCCGTGGTTCCAGTCATTCTGTTAATTGTCAAGGTCCTGTTTCGGGTGATTGAAAAGTCATCTGTTGCCTCGTGAAGAGCACTGGTGTATTGGAGACATAAGACCTGGTTTTACTTAAGTCTCCGTGACAGTGTTGATTGTCAACTGGACAGAATCTAGAATTCCCTAGGAGACAGGCCTCTGGCTGTGCCAGCAGGCGATTACCTTGATTGTGCTACCTGAAGTAGGTAGACCGCCCCACTATACGTGGCAGCTTTCTCTGGCTGTAATCCTGGACTGATAAGTGGAGAAAGGAAGCTGAGCAGAATATAATGTGACCAGCTGCTTCCAAGCTTCTTCTGTCTTGACTTCCCTGACACTGTAGACTGTACCCCTGAGCAATGATCTAGAATGGTGGGGTGAACCCCTAAACAGTGATCTAGAACAGCGGGGTGAGCCCCTGAGCAGTGATCTAGAACAGTGGGGTGAGCCCCTGAGCAGTGATCTACAACAGTGGAGGTGGGCCCCTGAGCAGTGATCTACAACAGTGGGGTGAGCCCCTGAGCAGTGATCTAGAACAGTGGGGTGAGCCCCTGAGCAGTGATCTAGAACAGTGGGGTGAGCCCCTGAGCAGTGATCTAGAACAGTGGGGGTGGGCCCCTGAGCAGTGATCTAGAATGGTGGAGGGCCCACCAGTGGTGATCTAGAACAGTGGACCACAGCCTTGAGCAGTGATCTCTTCCTTAAATTGCTTTTGTCAGAGTATTTTTATAGCAACAACAGGATAACCTAGATAGTTCCTCTTCACAATTACCTCTCTTCTGCTGGTTCAGGCTTCAGCCGTCCTATTAGAGGAATGCAGATACTGACCCTTTTCTCCCAGGGATTTAGCTGAGATAATAGGGAAAACACTATGATCTCAAAGTGTTAAACAAATACAAGGATCTAAACATTGGGAGAAACGGCGCATGAATGGAGCATTAGATTTATTCTGTGTTTCCAGAGAACAGAGTTAAAGCAACAGTTAGAAAGTTGCACACATAGATTTCAGCTCGGCAAACAGAGGAAGCGTTTTAATAATCAGAAGTGTCCGTCAATGGGATGCCTTCAGAGGTGGTGGGGTCCGACATTTGAAATAACATAAGTGTGCTAATAAAGTTAATATTTTTTTCGTGAGGGGGTAGATTAAATAACCTTGAAGTTTCTTTTTAACTTTTGGATCTGACAATCTGATCACCAGGCTCAGTGGAAAAGTTGGGAAGGCAGATGTGGCACAGAGTGGATGAGCAGAAATATGGAGTACACATGATGTTGGTATGTGGTGGTGACCTAAGGGATTGCCAAGATATGAAGAGTCTGTGTTGGAGCAGGTACTAGCTAGGGGCCTGTGTGCTGGACACATGTGACTTCATCTAAGCTCTGTAGGTGATTTCTAGCCTTGTGCCCAGGATGATGGGAATGCTGGCCCCTGGAAATCCCCAAAACTCAAAACGGGGCCTTACAGAAGCACCCGGCACGTGTAGGTGTCCCCTTGATGTTGCCCATGTATCTGTCCGCCTGCCACACTGACAGACTTGGGGCCAGAGCCGGCTGGCTCACTCTGGTGTCTGTCTCTGGCGTAATAGTTTGCCTGTGTGGAAAGCCCACAGCATGTCCATTGTCTAAAAGTGGCTTGATTGTTCTTGATGACATGGTCTCCTTCCTAAACTAGCCAGTGAGTCATTCATCTTTTTTCCGCTCCTTCCTGTCTCCTTTTTGGTTCTATTTCTGACTCTCATCACTGGAAATGAAATCAATGTTTGTCAATGTGATTTTTAAAAATAAAAGATGGAGATTTAGGAGCGCTTCTCCGGGCGACTTTCCGTTTAGCACAGATCATTGAGAACTGGCTAGCTGTTCCCAACCTTGCTTTTCTTTACGTGAAATAACAATGGCACTATCACTATTAGCACCTTCTGCTACGAGTTTTTTTGAGCACCCTCCATGTGCTCTGTGCTCTGTGCTGTTTATACATTGTTTCTGATCTTCACGCAATCACTTTAAGTTTGCATTCTTACCATCATTTTATAGATGAAGAGATTAACTTTTAAGGTTTATCTTTTATTTCATTTTATAATGTATGAATGTACAAAACATCCTGTATTTACTTGCGCTGTGTATGTGCACCGTGTACCTGGTGCCTGAGGCATTCAGAAGAGGGCAATGGATTCCCTGGAACTGGAGTTCCAGACGGCTGAGACCCAGCATGTGGGCTGGGAACTGAACCTGGGTCCTCTGGAAGAGAAACAAGTGCTCTTAAACTGCTGAGACATCTCTCTCTCCAGCCTAACCAGATGAAGAAATTAAAGGTTAATTATTTATAGAAATGATTTAAAAGCTAGATAATAATGATGAATAATTCAGTTGCCTATTATGGGCCAGACATTTTACTTAATTACCAAAGCCCTATTCCATATCTGAGGAACTAAGTCTCCAAAAAATGAAATAATCCATCCACAGTCACATGACTGATGAATGGCAGAGCTTGGAATCAGGCCAGGCCTGTCATCCATTCTCTTTCATGTTGAGACTTTGCCTGGAGTCAGCCCTGATAATTTTGAATGGACAGGGAAAAATAAAAGCTGGTACTTAGTGAGTGCCAGGAACTATTCCCAGAACGTTTTTTTTATTTTGAGATAGTGTCTCATGCAGTCCAGGCTTGTGTTGGCCTTATTCTGTAGTTGAGGATGACCTTGAACTTCTGACCCTCCTGCCTTCATGTCCCACGTGCTGGGATTACAGGCATGCACCACCATGCCTGGTTGTGCAGTGCTGAAGATTGAACTCGGGGCTGCAGACATGCTAGGCAAGCATCCTATCAACTATACTGATCCATAGCCCTTTCACGTGTAACTTCTTAAATCCTCATTAAAAAATACTATAAATTAGGTATTATTATTTTTCCTATTTTACAGGAAAAGGAGATAAGACCTCACCCAAAGTTTGTCCAAGGAGAAGACTCCAAAAGAACATGAATACCAGGAGACAGCAATTATTGAAAGGCATTTAAGGGGTCTGCCTTGTGATCACATACTAAATTGGACAGCAGAGAGCTATACATATATCTAACTCCAAAGATGACTCCAGTGGTCAGGGATATGGCTCAGTTGCTAGTGTTTGCCTAGCATGCTGAAAGCCCTGGGATATGCCAGGAACTGCATAAAACTGGGCAATCTCAGAAGGTAGGGGCAGGAAGATCAAAAGATCAAAGTCACCCTCAACTACACTGCAAGTTTGTGATCACCTTGGGCTACACGAGATGCTGCCTCAAAGAACAAACCAAAGCCCCCATGCTCTTTTAGAAGATTTATTTTTATTTTATGCATATGAGTGTTTTGCATGCATGTCTATGCACCACATGTGTGCCACAGAGCTGGAGAGGTTGGATGCCCAGGCACCAGCATTACAGACAATTGTAACCTGGGCACCGAGCAGGGATCCTCTGCAACGGCAGCAAGAACTCTTGGCTGCTGAGACATCTCTCCAGCCCCACTCCCATCACCTTTTTGTTTAAGGAACAGAAGTAGAAACTCTGTTTGTAGCCCTGTGCAAGTCACTGTGAAACTGACTCCAGGTACAAGCTCACCTGTGACTAACTACATAGCAGGATTTCCTATTAGTTGGCATTGACTGGGTTACAAGACTTCTCCATTAAAGAGTCAGGGCACAGGACTGGGCAGGCACATGAGACTAAACACTTTTATAGACACAATTCAGAGGCAGGCCAGGAGCCAGAGCTAGCTAGATCCCTGGATCAGGAAGGGTGGCTTTATTCTGATCCTATACGAAGGACTCATAGACTGAACTTGAGACCACTGGGAGCCTGTGGCATTGGCTCTGAGAACAGGAAGTAGAAGCAAGAGCATGGGAGAAGCAGATCAAATATTGAAACAGTGTTTATTAGGTATGCGTACACACAGAGAGGGGCAGGGGGAGCAAGAGCGGAGGAGAGCAGGCTTTGTGTAGATACGGTGCACAGCCTCATTTATCTCTCTAGTCCCTAGGCTTCCAGTGCCAGGTGTATTCACACTCATTCTCTCCTGAGCTTGAGGACACTGTGCTTGCCGGACTTCTCCGGAGAAGCGCTGCGTGTGGTCAGAAGGATGATGTGGGATGCTCAAAGTCTTTGCTCAGTGAACAGGAGAGCAGTTCATCGATCGAGAGGACGGGCGTGCTAAATTCAGGCTTTGAGTTATTAACGCAGGTTGTACAAGTCTGAGCCAGAGCTGAGTTGCTAAGAACATGGAGAAACTGAGTCCTGGTGGGAACAGCTGTTAACCTTTCTCTTCTTCTTCCTCCTCCTCCTCCTTCCTCCCCCCTCCCCCCTCTCCTTCTCCTTCTCTTCCTCTTACTCCCCCACCTCCTCCTCCTCCTCTTCCTCTTTCTCCTCTCTCTCCTTTATTTTAAGACAGGATCTTGTGATGTAGTCCAGACTGGTCTTGAACTCACTATACATGTAGTCTAGGCTGGACTTGAACTAAGTTCTCCTGCCTCTACCTCCCCATGTTGAGATCCCAGGTATATGTGACCACACCTGGCCTATTATCCTTTATCTTTGAATCTGATTTGTCGCCATATCTTGTAATTTCAATTTTTTTTAGATTTTTAATTTTTATTTGTTTTGATGTGTATGGATATTTTGCCTGCATGCATGTCTCTGTGCCAAGCATGTGTGGAGGCCAGAAGAGGGCATGTGATTCCCTGGATCTGGAGTTACAGATGGTTGGGAGCTGTGGGGATTGAACCTGAGTTGTTTAGAAGCAGCCAGTGCTCTTAGCTGCTGGCCCAACTCTCTAACCCGGCAGGTTCTCAACCTTTCTAATGTTGAGACTCTTTAATACAGTTCTTTGTGCTGTGGTGACCCCCAACCATAAAATTATTTTCGTTGCTACTTCATAACTGTAATTTTGCTACTGTTATGAATCATAATATAAATATCTGATATGCAGATGGTCTTAGGTGACCCCTGTGAAAGAGTTCCACTCCCAAAAGGATTGCAACCCATAGGTTGAGAACCTTTGCTCTAGCCCCTTGTAATTTCATATTAAAACATCTTTGTTAGCTTGTAGTTGTATGCCTACTGTGGCAGCTCACCAAGAGAGACAAGGAGGCATTTTTCATAACTGCAAACCTTGCCAGACCTCAGCAGAGGGAACCACCATCCTGGCCAGCGCCATACTCAATAATGGAATCCTGAGCATCTCAGCTCAGGCGTTTTATTGATACAGAACTCCTCAGGTGCGGATCATAAGCAATCAAACACCCCCACAGAAATCCAACTCCTGCAGACAATACAAAATGTCAAGACCTAGCTAGCGTTTCACCCAACAGTGCATAAAATATTTCATACATAACTAAAAATAAACTTCCATAACATTAGTTCTTTTTAACAAAATGATTTGTGTATTTATTTAATGTGCATTTGTGTTTTGCCTACATGTATATCTGTGTGAAGGCGTCGGATCCCTTGGAACTGGTGTTAACAGACAGTTGTGAGCTGCCATGTGGGTGCTAAGAATTGAACCTGGATCCCCTGGAAGAGCAGCCAGAGCTCTTAACTGCTGAGCCGTCTCTCCAGCCCCTCTTTACCAGCTCTTACCTGGACCACTGCAAAAGTCCTCTCACCAATCGTAGTGAATGCCACAGCATTCTTTTGATTCTGTGGATTTTCTGCCCCAGAACATTGACCCTAAAAGATAAAGCTCCTACCCCATAAGACAACATACAAAGCTCTTTCTAGGTTTGCCACCTACCCATTTCCCCATTTCCCACCCTTCTTTAAATTCCTGAGTACTCAGTGGCAAGATCTCTTCCGTGGGCTGGAGAAAAAGCTCTGTGGGTAAAGCTATTGTTAATGCAAGCCTGACCACCTTAGTCGGATCCCCAGAACCCACGGTCGGAAGGAGACAACCAACCCTAAGTTGTCCTCTGATGTCGTGTGATACGACGTGCTGGGGCATGCAATACCTCGGCCATCACGTGCACAACAAATAAATAGATGAATAAATAAAATAAGATAAAAAACCTCTATATATTGTTCATAGCTTCTCTTCTCTGCTGGGAAAATTTTATTAGAAAAGTCCCTGGTACTCTCTTTCTGCGCATCTTTAGGTGAAGCTCCTGGCTTGGTGCAGACTTCACCTGTGGGAATCCTGTGACGTTTACCATACATTTCTGGCTCTTCTCCTGAGGTTCTGATAGGATTGTATTTTCTCACCCTTTGAAAGTTGTGTCTGGTTATTCGATGTGCTTCGCCTAGTGAAATGGGGACAGCAGAAGCTCTAGGGGCTCACACGTGATTCCTGTGATATCTTCCTTCGGGTAGCTGCTGAGTACATGCAGATGATGGAAAAAACAACCCCGTGTTAGAGCTGCTGAGATTTAGGGATCCCTTGTTACTGAAGAGCCCAGCGTACACAGATAAAACTCCCGCTGCTTTCTGACACGTCCTGTGCCCTCCCCAATGCTGTTTTTCCCTCCACTGAATCCAGGTCACCTTTTCTCTGTACCGCTTCTGTAGATCTGATGACATAGTGTCTCCTTTTCATAACTACTAGTTCAGTGATAAATCTCTGTGCAGCTCTACTGAGGCTTCCTGAGAGCAGGGATGGTGTAACTCCATTTTTAAGTCACACAAAGTGTGCTATGGAAATACATTATAGATGGTACTTAGGAAATGCTTGTAGATAAGGCGGTCTCATATTGGTTGAGGAGTTGTGGAATGTGCATGGGACTTACAAGTCCTGGGCTCAGGGCCGTACTTCTGTCACCACTGCTCTAAGTTTGGGGACGTGCCTGACCTGTAGTAGTACGCCTCAGCAAACAGGACAAGGAGGTATTCTCATACATGCAAACTCTTCCAGACCTCAGCAGAGGGAACCACCATCCTGGCCAGCGCCGTACTCGATCGACGGTGGAACCCGGAGCATCTGAGCTCAGGTGTTTTTATTCTTTCAGAACTTCTCAGGTATTCTACTGATAGCACGTGCAGATCATTAGCAATCAAACATCCCCCACAGAAATCCAACACCTGCAGACGATACAAAATGCCACAGCCTATGCATTCCTTTGTCCAACAGAGCACAAAAACAATTATTTTAAATATAACTAAAAATAAACTTTCACAACACTGACCCACTTACTTGCATTTTCTGAAGTCTAAATTTTATTATTATTATATTACATTCGTTGTGTGCATACATTCATGCCACAGGGAGTGTACAGACAATTTTTAGGTTCCTGTCTTCCACCATGTGGGTTCTTGGAATTGAACTCTGATTGTCAGATTTGGCAGCAGGTACCTTTATCCACTAAGTCATCTCAATTGACCTGGAAATTATTATTGAAAATAAGGAGAAAGGAATTTTGTTCATCTGTGAAGAAAAATGAAATTATGAAATCTGTAGGAAATGGATAAAACTTGGAAATATTATACTGAGAAGTAACCTCAGGCCAGAGAGAAATAATGCATGTATTCTCTCCTGTGTGGATCCTACCTGCTGATTGTTACATATGTGCATTTAAGTGGGAGTGTGTCTAAGGTGTAAGACAGGGGAAAGAGGCTCTTGGGGTGAGGGTAGGATATGTGTGAAATAAAAATGGAAGTGAGGAATGTTGAGAAGAGGGTGATGTTAAATGCAGAGAGGGAGACAGAGAGATTGGAAAGAGGAGAGAAGGAGAGGGTCAACCTCAACTAAGGATGGAGGGAGAAACCCAGGAGCAAAAATGGTAGTGGGTCAGCTAATAAAAACAATTAAATCAAGGGGCTGGAGAGATGGCTCAGCAATTTAAGAGCACTGGTTGTTCCTCAAGAGGACCTGTGTTTGATTCCCAGCTCCCACATGACAACTAACAACTGCCTGTAACTTCAGTTCCAGTTGATCCAGCACCCTTTTCTGACCTCCTTTTCTGACCTTTCTGACCATGCACATGGTGCTAGACATACATGCAGGCAAAACACCCATACACATAAAATAAAATTTTAAATAAGTAGTCTGTAAAAAGTTAAATAACATTTCAAAAACAGTTTAAATGTAAGTATGTCACATGGTGAATAAAACTGTTCCCAGAAACTACAAGTTTATTAAATGAGGACCCTGTGGCAGAGCTGGAGAATCCCCTCCCTGTGAGTATGGGTCAGGAAGACCTCTGAGGTTCCCCCAAAACAATACAGGTATTTGCCACAGCCATTGGTTATGCTCCAGAACTAGACCCTATTGCTCACATCATGCTTTGGTTACAAGGCTTAAAAATCAAACTGGAACCAAGAGGAAAGCTTCTTCCTTGATAGCTAGCTCTCATAGTGCCAGGCTGCTAGGGGAGAATTGCCATCAAAACTCTTAACTCAGGTGTGGACCTGTGTGCCCCACTACCAACCATCTAGGAAAGAAGTTTTCACTGGTGTAATTGTGGCAAGTCAGTAATGGGGGTAACCAACTGCTCTTTGACCTGATTTGAGGCTCACTTCACAGGAGGGGTCCATAATTTGTACTGCAAGCCTGGTCAGTGAGGTCATAGGCCCCAGTGGAAAAGCTGCTACCATTGTTTTGCTAAATGGACAAGATGTACCCATCATATTGTTGTTTAAATAGTCACGTTTATACCCATGGATTAGTGTTACCGTCAGTGAGAGAAGCTTCTTTTTGTAATGGCAGTACTAACCGCAAAGACTCATGACTGGCCGAAGCGCTGCTGGTCAGGAACGGCTGAATGGAGCGCCTATATTGAGGAAGAGTAGGCGGAGGCAGAATGCTGTCTTTGGAATATGACACTGCTGTCGAACTTTTGTTTTTCATTAATGAATTACGTGTGAGCCAGTATGAGCTTCCTCCCTCTCTCATGCATTCTCGTGCATGGCACGTGTGTAAAGGTCAGGGAACAACCTGTATATATCAGTTCTTTCCTTCTACCATGTGGGTCCGAGGAATTGAACTCAGATTATCATTCTCACTGATGGGTGCCTCTACCCACTGAGCCGTCTCACCAGCCCTGTGTTGTACTCTTGGTCCCACGTCAGCTGCGATTAACAGCATGAGACTTGTGCAAGACTGGACCTGTTAACACCCCGTCGTAAGGGGGAAAAGGGCCCTTGAGCTTCCCCTGACCAGAACCTACAAACATAATGGTAACTAAGTGTGTGTGTGGGAGGGGCTCATGAGACCCTCCTCCTCCTCCCTGGGTATCCATAGGAACTTGGTGGTTGTTGGGGGAGGGAGGTTTCTTTAGTGGTAGAGCCACAGATAAGGAACCCATACTTCTACAAATAATTCCTTTTTCCCAGGACCCTGTAAGTAACCTGGATGGAATTCATTGCTCACCCAAAATAGATAGATAGATAGATAGATAGATAGATAGATAGATAGATAGATAGATGGATGTAAAAAAGGAAGTAGGAGGAGAAGAAAGAAAAGCAGCAAGAGTGGGGGAAGGGTAATGGGGGTGCATATAAAATACGTTTATGACAATGCCACAATGAAAATCCTAATTATTATGTGCAGTCAACATATGCCAATTAAAGAGGATATGGGTTTTAAAAAAATGATGATTATCTACTTACATTTCTTCTGTGAATTGTTCTTGCCCATTTTTCCGTTGGGACGGGAATTATTTTCTTAGTGATTTCCGTGAGGTAAAATTATGTTCTAGTTAGATCACAATGCAATAAACATAATGAATGTTCCTTAAATATGCCTTGCATTGTTAGTTAATTGTCTTGGGAGCTTTTAGGATGCCAACAGACTTACTAGGAGCTGTTTCTTTCCTTTTCTCACCCAGGACACGGCTGGGCAAGAGCGGTACCGGACCATCACCACAGCCTACTACCGTGGGGCCATGGGCTTCATTCTGATGTATGACATCACCAATGAGGAGTCCTTCAATGCTGTCCAGGACTGGTACAAACCAAATTCATTCGTTAATTCCTTCACCAAACTGTTCATGAAAACCTAGCATGTGCTAAGCCTGTACTGTGTGTTAATGAAACCCAGGTAAATGAGTTGTGGCTCCTGACTTTAAGATGTTCTCCCGTAGGCAGAGGCAGGTGGTTCTCTGTGAGTTCCAGGCCAACCTGGTCTACAGAGTGAGTTCCAGGACAGCCAGCGTTACAGCAGAGAAACCCGGCCTCAAAAACAAAAACAAAAACAAAAAACAAAGATGTTCTCCCTTGAGAGGAGAATCACCAGGAACCAGACCATGGAAATGTCGGGTGACGGGCGCTGCTCTACTTTGCTTTGTTTCTGTGATGAAACATGAACCAAAAGTAACTCGGGGAGGAGAGGGTTTATTTCATCTTACAACTCCCAGGTCACAATATGTCCCTGAGGGAAGTCAGGGCAAAAACTTGAGGCAGGAACTAAGCAGAGAGCATGGAGGAGCACTGCTTACTGGCGTGCTCCCCATGGCTTGCTCAGACTGCTTTCTGATACAACCCAGGACCACCTGTCCAGAGTGGGCACTGCCCACAGTGGACTGGGCCCTCCCACATCAATCATTAATCAAGAAAACATCCCTACAGAGTTGCCTACAAGCCTCTGCTGGAGGCAGCTCCTCAAACTGAGGCTCCCTCCTCCCAGGCTCCAGTTTGGATGAAGCTGATTAGAGCTAAAGTGTCTGCATCAAGGTGACGAAGGGAGGCACACAGGTTACGGGGACCCAGAAGATTCTCTGATCCAGCTGCTGGAGTCAGGGAAGGCACCTGGGGTTGAGGACATGTAGGCTAAGTTCTGAGAAATCAACAGGAGTTAGCCTGAGAGACGAGTGGATAAGAGTTTCCAGAAAAAGAATACAGGCATGCAAAGATGAGGCGGTGGGTGGGAGGGCGTGGCCGAAGGTCGCGGGAGGTTCTGTGTTCTGGGGCAAAAAGTTTGAACTTTACCCTGTAGGTGATGGTATTTGAGTTGGAAATGTTTCCAGGTGATTCCTCTGGCCACACTGAGCCACATAGCACATCTCTATTGCTGGGCTGGGTTTGGGCCCAAGACCACACCCAGTCCAAGCTCAAAAGGGTTCTGTTTACCGTGGAAATCATCACAGCTGTCCAGACATACAGACACTGAGCAACCGACAGCTTTCTTCTTGGGGCATCTCTCACATGAAAAGGAGTGGCTGATGCCCAGTGCTCCTGATCAGAGGGGGCAGGAGAAGGCAGGGTGTCTGTGTGGTACCATTGTTTGGAATCAGAGAAGCTGAGTGAGCCAGGTCCCCGGCCATAGTGTCGACCAGCACCAACCTTGCCTCCTTTTGCCCGTGGGTACTCTATTAGTCTGTTTTCTGTTACTATAGCAAAATACCAGGGGTAGGGGATGCTTTATAAAGCAAAGATGTTTGCTTGGTTCACAGTTTTGCAGGCCAAAGGTCTAAACAACATGGCACTGGGTCTGGCACGGGACTCCTGGCCGCCTGATAGCATGGCAGCTGGCATCATCCTGGGAGCATATGCAAGAGGAAAGATCATAGAGGAATGAAGGATGCTAGGGAGAGAGTGGAGGGGGGCAGGCTCATAGTTTTATAGCGCTCATAAGAACTAATGAGGGTCCCTCAAGAATCACACCGATTTCTTCAAAGGATAGCACCCTTCATGATCCAATTGCTTCCCACTGGGTCCCACCCCTTTTGACCGTCTCAGTGTTTTTTGAGATAGGGTATCACTGTGCATCACTTCCTTTAATGTCTTCCTTCTCTTCCCTCTCTCCTTCCCCCCACTGCTCCCTCTTTCTGGAGTGACCAGCTCTTTCTTTGCCACACACCGCTCCTTCCTTGCCGGCCATGACCCCTCTCCTCCTCTCCATCACTCTCTGCTCATTCTGCCTCAGGAACACAGTGGCTTTAACACCTGGTGATGGTTTTCTAAGAATAACCTGAGCTCGTAGCTAATCTGGGAGCCGAGAGAGGCTGGGGTGAGAGGAGGGGGTAGACGAAAGGGAGAGCGAAAGACAGAGGTCAGGGTTGGCTTCCTCGAGTCTGAAGCCTGGGTGTCCATCTCTCCCAGGTACTGACCTCTGGTCTCAGCCACAAGCTCCAATACTCAGAGTGGAGCTGGCTCTTTGTAGGCCACAGTAAGTGCTGGCTGAGTGACTCTTGTCTCTTAAGGGAACAAACGGCCTCTCACCAGGTGAAGTCAGTGGTGGGTTGGTTTGAGGAGCAGAATCAAGACTAGGTTCAAGTTGGGGCTAGGGTCCAGCTGGACTGAGTGTCGATGTCAGGCAGGGCCAGATCAAGGACCTCGGGATTAGCCATTCACAGACCAGTCATTCACCAAACATTCGCCGCCACCCCCCTCTGCCCCGTGTTCCCCGCTGGACGCTGGCATCCCAAAGATAAAGACACCTGTCCCTGCCCTCAGGGTCAGAATTTAGCCAAGTTGAAGAGATGCCATGGTGGAGGTTCAGAGGACCAGAAGGGGGTTACCTCACCTAGTGGGCGACAGATAATTAGGGCTGCTCCCCATCTCCCAATATATGCCTACAGTGTAGGACCTTGTTTTATTCTTCTAAAATTTTTCTAATTATAGAAGTTATACCCGTCACTTAAAAATGCAAAGTACAAATATTAGAAAGGAATTTTTTAAAGGTCTCAGGATCGAGCTGGACAATGGTAGCTCACACCTTGAATCCCAGCACTTGGGATTTTAAGACAGCAGGATCTCCATGAGTTGGGGGGCAGACGGGGCTACACAGTGAGACCCTATGTCAAGAAACCAACATCTCATTATTGAGCTGGGAATAGTGCCATGAAATCATAGGACTGGGAAGGCGAAACAGGACGATCACTCAATTTGAGGCCAGTCTGTGCTACATACTGAGTTCCAATCTAGTCTGGGCTACAACAATATCTCAAAGTCAGAAGTCGCAAAAAAGAACAAAATAATCAAGTCTTATATCCCTCTTCTATGAATGGAACTACTTAGCACCTCCTTAGAACACATACAGCAGGGCCAGGATTACATGCAACTGGTAGGTAAGTGGGTGTGAGTGTGTGTGTGTGTGTGTGTGTGTGTGTGCGCATATGTGTATGATTGAGGAGCATGAGGGAGGGAGTGGCTATAATCTCAGGACGGAGTCTGATGACCCTCCCAATGCTCCTCCAAGGGAAAAATCTTCTTACACAGTGAGTTACAATCCCATATGGGCCCACATAACTGAACATAGGAATCTTGAAAAAAACCCGACAACAGCAAAAGGTGTCTGAACACACAATAAAACGTAATTCAAAGCCAAACTCATTATGAGTCTGAGATGTTTCTGGCAGAGCCTCACACAATTTCAGCATAGCCTCAATCTGAACATACAACACGCACACTGCTCTGCATGTGGTGACAGCAAAATACTTCAATCCCAGCACTTGAAAGTCAGAGGCAGGGGGATCTCCACAAGCTTGAGCTAGCCTGCTCTACATAGTGAGTTCCAGGTCTGCATAGTGAAACCTTTCCTCGTTTTTAAATAGTTCTTTAAGAAAATGATTCATGTATTTTTATTTGATGTGCTTAGTTGTAGTACCTGCATGTATGTGTGTGCACTGTGGACATGCAGTGCCTGTGGAGGCCAGAAGAGGGCATCAGATCCCCGGAACTGGAATTACAGATGGTTGTGAGCCGGGCAGTGGGCCCTGAGAACCAAACCTGGGTTCTCTCCGAGAGTTACCAGTGCTCTTAACTTCTGAGTTATCTCTTCTGCTCCTGCCTCAAGTTTTTTTTAATGTTAAAAATAATGCCTTTCAGTATCAGATATTCAGCCAAGATTTAATTCTTTGGGTAAAAAATAAGCAAGCAAATCCATCTCAGTCTGCAATTTACTTCAGTCTTTAATAGACGGTAAAATTATGCCATAATCGCACCAAAGAACTGCTCTAAAATCAATTCCTTTGTGACTTATTATCCATTTATTATTATCTAGTTTGTCTATTTTAAGTATCTATATACCCAAGATCACTTAAAAATTTCTTGGGTGAAGAGTCATAAAACAGGAAAAGTTTAAGACCTGTTCAAGGGAATGTTGACGGCTCCAATGTCCTGTGAGTGACGTGTACTGATTTCTGGGTGGCTTTAGCCATGTCATGCCCGGTGGACAGCCTTCCGCAACAGCCTTCAGCACGTGAATTGGAAAGGTCAGGGTGACAGCATGGTTAATACATCTCTCCCTGTCTCTTCTTAGGGCTACTCAGATTAAGACCTACTCCTGGGACAACGCCCAGGTCATTCTGGTGGGGAACAAGTGTGACATGGAGGAAGAAAGGGTGGTCCCCACTGAGAAGGGCCGGCTCCTCGCAGAGCAGCTTGGTATGTACACGACACATACGTAAGCATACGTGAGTGTGTGTGTGCATGTGTGCCTGTGTGTGCGCATGCATGGAAGTGGAATAAATAGGGCACAAGAGTGGACTTTTATTTGTGACATTCGGATGGATTGTGATTATAAATTATGTACCTGTGTGCCCTGTGTTTGTTTTATATTTGAATCATATACATATGGACTTTGTGCTCATGATTTTAGGGAATTCATCATTTATTTTTTTTTCTTTCATTGAATATATGAATAAGATTTAAATACGCGAAGACTGTTTTTAAACCTGACCCATCCACAGAGGATTTGAGATAGCTTATTAAAAATAACTGTAGCACAGGAATAAAAAAAAATAGATGAGAAAGTTTCAGCAAAGGAAAGCAAGGGTAGGAGGAAGGAAAGAGAAAGCCAGAGTAGGATTAGTATGTATGTCACAAGTTCTCGGGCACTGGTACCAGCAAGAGGTAGGCCAAAATATTGTCTTTGGGCTTCCTAGCAACCACTACAAAGAGTGAAATATAATCTGTTATGTGGTTCAGCATGTCCTTACTATAAAAAAAAAAACAAGCCTATTATCAGGGAAGCTCTGCTCTCTTCATTGGCAAATATAGAGCAGACTCTGAAGAATGTGGCCGAATAATAGCACACATTCTTCCGGAAACTGCAGTGCTGATCATAATAGGCCTTTTCTTGCCATTTTTCCTCATGTAAATGGATGCCTCTCACCAAAACACAATTCACAACAGAAGTCAGCCTACGAAGAGGCAAAACCACACAGTTTTCGCAGCACCATGCTACTTGGACTCTTCCCACAGTGGTAACATTTTGGCCCCTGTGTTCCACTGAGTCCCAGATTCCCAGGCATGGCTCAATGCCCCTTAGCAGAACCCATACCTGTCTTTGCTTGAAAGATCAGTTTTTATCCTATATATTGGGGTTTGGTGTAAGATTGCCATGGAGGGATAGCTCCTTCTATGTCAGCAGAAAGTTTACAGTCTTTCTCTAGATGGGCTTTTAGGCTGCTTTCCTACAGATTTGTTATTCTAAGTGGCTTTGTTGTTGATAAATAGAGTTTAAAGTTAGTCTCTGGCATGCTAGAGCACAGATGCATGGGTTTATAGGTGGGTGAACTCAATGATATGCAAGTGTGAATTGTGTGTTGTATTTGTATCACGTGTGTGTTTGTGTGTGCACCCAGTGTTGTACTTCTTCATCCCTGTTATCCAAAATAGTCTGCACTAGAGATGAGTAAACCTAAGTGCTCAGTAGGAGGATTGACTCGTCTGGTTTCGCTGTTCGTTTATCAGAGAAGTCTCCAGTGCAGAAAGGGTCTCCACTTTGTTCAAGAACAATAAGCATGTGGTGAAGCTCACACTTGGGTAACTTCAGGTTATTCCTTATGCTTCCAACCTGCAACCCCTTAGGAGACTGGCAGAATGCAGATCACAGATGGCAGTGAGAATAAAGCATCATTAGAGACAGCCTTAGGGAGCTGGTTAGACTTAGATCAAGTTAGCCCACCTCTGTGCTACATAACCTCCTGAATTTGCCTCTACTGTTTACCTAAGTGTGTCTATTTACATATTTACCTCTCTTTCTGGCCCTTGAGAACAGGTATCATGTATAGTTTATTTCATCCCAAGGATCTAGCTTAGAGCAAATATCCATATGTTCCACTTATTCATTGAAAAAATGTGTTGAGAGCCAGTAAAATGGCACAGCAGGTAAAGGCTCTTGCCATGAATCCTGACAACTTGAGTTCAAGCCTCTAACACACACACGCACATACACACACCACACACACACACACACATACACACACATACACATACACACACACCACACACACATACACACACACATACACACACACACATATACACACACACATATACACACACACATACACACACACACATACACACATATACACATATACACACACACCACACACACATACACACACACAATACACATATACACACACACACATACACACACACCACACACACACCACACGCACATACACACACACACATACACACATATACACATATACACACACCACACAGACATACACACACACACATACACACACCACACACACCACACACACATATACACACACACACATACACATACCACACACACCACACACACA
>JAMJFZ010001449.1:32500-72162 GCA_026225945.1 Cricetomys ansorgei
ACACACATACACACACACCACACATATACACACACATACACATATACATACACCACATACACACATACACACACACCACACACACATATACACACACCACACACACACATAAACACACACACACACTACACACACATACACACACACCTCACAAACATACCCATACACATACACATATACACACCCCCCACACACACACATACACACACACCACACATACACATACACATATACACACATACACACCACGCACACGTACACACACACCCCACACACACCACACACATACACACACACCACACACATACACACACACAAATACACACACACACCACACACATACACACACATACACACCACACACACATACATACACACACCACACACACATACACACACATACATATACACACACATCATACACACATACCACACATACCACACACACACACACCCCACACATATACACACTCACATACACACACATACACAGACACACACACACACATACACACACATACTCACCACAGACACATACACATATACACACACACCACACACACATACACACACACCACACACATACACATATACACACACCACATACACACATACACACACACCACACACACATATACACACACATACACAGCACACACACATACATACACACACCACACACACATACACACACATATACATATACAAACACATCATACACACATACCACACATACCACACACACACACACATCCCACACATATACACACTCACATACACACACATACACAGACACATACACACACACATACACACACATACTCACCACACACACATACACATATACACACACACCACACACACATACACACACACCACACATACACACACATACACATATACACACACCACATACACACATACACACACACCACACACACATATACACACACCACACACACACACATAAACACACACACACACCACACACACATACACACACACTACACAAACATACCCATACACATACACATATACACACACACCCCCACACACACATACACACACACATACACACACATACCACACACACACATACACATATACACACACACATACACACCACGCACACATACACACACACCCCACACACACCACACACATACACACACACAAATACACACACACCACACACATTTACACACACACATACACACACATGCACACCACACACACATACACACACACACCACGCACACCGCACACACACACATACACGGACACACATACACATATACACACACACCACACACATACACACACACCACGCACACATACACAGACACCACACACACACATACACACATACCACCCACACACACACACACACACACATACACACACATACACATATACACGCACCATACACACATACACACACAACACACATGCATACACACACATACACATATACACACACATCACACACACATACACACACACACGACACACACCACACGCACACATATACACACACACCACACACACCACACACACATACACACACAACACACACACATACACACACACAGGACACATACCACACGCACACATATACACACACATACACACATACATACACACACATATACACAGACACACACACACATACACACACACACATACACACACAACACACACACATACACACACACCATACACATATACACACACAACACACACGCATACACACACATACACATATACACAGACACCACACACACATACACAGACACACGACACACACCACACACACACATATACACACACACACACACACCACACACACATACACACACACCACACACACATACACACACACCATACACATATACACATATACTACAGAAATATTTTTAAAAAGAATGTATTGAGCACATTCTCTGAGCCATGTTCTGCCCTGGCACTAAGAGTATAATGTTTGGCAACATATGTAATTTCCATTGTCAGGGAACTAACAAGGACAGAGATACTAAGATAATTATACACCTAAATAAATATTATATAAGTGGGTGGATTGTACAGTATGTGAACTGTATCCCAAATAGAGCTATTATTTGTGATTGCCTCTGATTAATAATCTTGTTGTAACAACTAATAAAAATAGTTTGAATAAACTAGTTTTAATTTTAAAATAGAAATTTTAGAATAATTCTTTGAAATTAAAATATAATTACATTTCCCCTTCCCTTTCCTCCTCCTAGCTTCTCCCATGTACCCCCTTGCTCTTCCTCAAATCCATGTATGTATATTCCTAAATTAATAAATACATCCTGCTCAGCCCGTATAATGTTACTTGTGTGTACATGTTTTCAGGGATGACCACTTGGTATTGGACAACCAACTGGTATGCTCTCCCCTGGGGAAGACTATTTTCTCCACTCCCAGCTTTCCTTAGTTACTTGTCATCCTTTGTCTAGGGCTAAAGCCCTGTGAGCTAATTACATCACCTGAAAGTTTGCTAAGTTACCCAAAACTAAGCCCGGTGAATTTCCTGGGATCTTAAAAACCCCGTCTCTCTCTAGCTATCACCAAAGGAAAATGTCAAAATGGCTCATCATTTGTTAGTTGTCCAAATAGTTGGCTCTGGAGGAAGACACATCTAGGGAGAGAAGTCTTGGTCCTTGTCAACCAGGTCACAGCTTCACTCTCGCTGAAGAATTCCCCATTCCACGGGGCTCACTGCAGAGTGGTTGAGAGTCCCGATGAAAAACCTGGCCAGGAGACTAGCCAACAATATTCAGAATGTACAAAATGATAGGTCAGGTAAAACTGGGCCCTCTACTCTAGCCTGTCTTCTCTCTCTTGGGCTTCCCGTCTAGTTTAAGGGTTAAATGCCAAGCATTGGGAAGAGCTTGTATGCCCAAGGGAGACTGGTGTCTTTTTGTAGGTGTTGGGGAGCTGTGAATCTGGAACTTTTCTGGTCTGATTCCCCACACAGAATCTGCTCGTGGAAGGAGAGATATAGACATGCACCCTGGGTCTAGTGGACGTTCCAGATATGGAATCCGTTGGTCCGCTGGTCGGCTGGTCCGTGTATCAGGGCTGCTCTCTATCCTATGGGACTGTTTCCTATCATCTTTTCCTAGCTCACTCAGTCAAGGCTTTTGACAAGGCTAGCAATGAACACTTGAAGCTGTCTGTGGCCTCCGTACCCTCCACGTTTCTGGGACCTCGGGTGAGGTTTTAGAGACATCAAGGAAGGCAGATCTTTGGGAGCACAGGGGACTCTTCCCCCACCCAGGAAGTATGACATGATAGGGTGGGCGTCTCTGTGTGTCCCTCAGAAAAGGGCTTCTTGGCCCCTCTCATTTCTGTCTTAGAATGATGTTTGTGAGAGCTGCAAGAAGCAAATGAAAGAGAAATATGCCTACAAAGGAAAGAGAAGGTTTGAACGTGGGACTTTTTTGTTTGTTTTTAAGACAGCGTCTCATAAATTCTCAAGCTGGTCTTGAACTTGGTATACAGCTAAGGATGACTTTGAATTTCTGATCCTCCTGCCTCGAATCTGCAGTCCAAGAGCTAGGACTGCAGGCATGCACCACTCCGCTTGGTTTCGTTCAATGCTGGGGACTGAGCCCAGGCGCTCACCCACCTGAGGCACAGGACCGGCCTGAGCTCCACCCCCTGCCATATAAACAGTGGTGGCGGGCTCAGCACTCAGACTTAGCCTTTGGGCTCAGACCCTTAACACTCTCACCACGCTTCTACCACAGTGTTTCCCCAAAGCCCACCATCATTTCTCTTCAATTTGCACCCTGGGTTAGAACACTAGTGAGATTCCCTTAGATTGTGCTATGGTAACACACAATCAGCTTTCATGAGAAGGGTCTATTTCTCACTGATTTTATACATCAGCTTTAGTCGGTTGTGGCTGTCTTTCTTCTGGAATCCAAGATGGCTAAACAAAGGTTCTTAAAGCTTCTGTTGGGGTTCAGAGCGGTGAGAGGTCAGGAGAGGAGGCTAAAGGAACAGAAAGCACCCACGCGGTGCAGGGTTGCTGTGGTTTGAATGTCCGATGTGAAGCTCTGTCCTCAGGCTGGAAGCTCTGGGAAATGGCAGGACTGTCCAGAGGCTGTCAGGTGGGAATGTCAGGTGGAGCTAGGTCACCGGGTTGTGCTCTTCAACAGTGGTATGCTCTGAGTTCTCTAACAGTGACTTTTTTTTTTTGAAAGACAAATAACCAAGGCTGGCTACAAACTTGCTGTCTAGCGGAGGCTGGCCTTGAACTCCTGATCCTCCGGCCTCCCCCTCTCAAGTGCTGGGAATTACGGGATTGAAAGGGCCGATATAAAAGTAGTAAGCCTGTCTCTCCAGCTCCCTACTTGCTGGTCCCAGATGGGATTTTCCTACTTCCAGCCACTGTCACAGGCTGAAATAATGGAGCTAATGGGCAGCCGTCACCACAGAGCCTACGCTGTGCCCTTCAAACTTTGAATCTCCTGAACCATGGACCGCATACGTGATTTTCTTGTAATAACCACTAAGTTATTATTCACAGTGATGAAAAGTCAGAGAATACAGGGTCTTGGGTTTTACGCCAGTGATGACATGGAGTTATTTTGACCTCTTTTAGTCCCAATGACACAAATCCAAGACAAAATAGTTATAGTTTCGTATAACAGCATAGCTGAAATTAAATGCAAGGGAGAAGATGGCCGACAAATCAATAGGCCAGGAGACATAGCTCAGTGGTACAGTGCTTATGCAGTGTGAGGCCCTAAGTTCAATTTTCAGGAACACACACACACACACAAAAGCAAAAGTATGTCCCCAACTTTGGTGTCTAATGCTTGCAGTCCCAGTACTGAGGCTGAGCCAAGAGGGCTGCAAGTCTGAGGCTAGCCTGGGCTACATAGATAGGGCATGGTGCTGGGCAAATTGTTCTTATGAGAGCCAAAGTATCTGAGAAAGAGAGTAAGCCTAGGGTAGGAAGGAAAACAGCACGTTTCAGCAATACCAAGATGCAAGAGGGTACGAGTTGAAGGTTAATAAATGATGGAGATGCAGAGGTACGGGTAGGGTGAAGACGGAATTTTAACATAAAGGTAGTGGAGAAATATTCAGGAGTAGGGTTGTGATAAGAAATGAGTTTTGCTGGTTCCAAATTCCCAAATAGAATTGGTGGTCAAGCTCAGAAGCAGGTGTGGGCTCCGCCTGTGGCTCTTTAACAGCTCCTTTGCCAAGCCAGATAAACTTCTCATTTTGGAAATGGGGAGCATTTCAGATTCGGTTGAGAATTGGACTTTATTAAAGACAGCAGAAATTCCATTGTTCTGAAGCCAATTAGAGGGAGGAAAGGTGCAGGGGTGACTAGTCTGCTTAACTGGTTGTCACCCTCCCTGCCACATTCGACTCTCAGCTTCTGCAATACTTTATTAAGGAACAGGAGGGAAAGGTTAGCACCTGGGAATGCTAATGAAGAGCCTTCCAGGAGCCTGACAGTAATTGAAGGTACACCCGTGGCTGTTCTGAGCTGACCATGAGGCAGAAACTTGAATTAGAATTCTCGGACTTTGGGCACTTTTGAAATGACAGTAAAGACATTCTTTGGAATGCCATATTTGGTTATGTTTGGTCTCTCATTCTCCAGGTCTCACTATGTTCTGGTAACAAACTGTCTTTTAGTCTATAGAAAGTGGCTTTCAGCGCCTTTTTTGTGTCCACACGGGTGTCACTGCCCGCCGTGTCAGGCATGCGCATGTGTACACTCAGCCCCGGGTCTTTGTCCAGCTGGTGTCTGCATCGGCATCAGCGTCTCCAAGACGCCTGGCCCTCACACTCGGATAGGTAGCTCCTCTGTATCCTCAGCATCCTTGGGCTTCCCTCTGTTCCAGCGTACCACTGTATCAATATGTCTGTCTTCTACCCTAGACTAGGAGCTTGTTAAGTGTAGGGACTGTGTGTGATTGACCTCAGTGTCCCGGGTCACATGCTTGCTGAGCCAAGCTATCATGACCCCTGCTGGTTGCGTCTCTCCCATCACACGCTCAATGTTCCTTCCTACCTCCTTCTTCAACCAACATTCATCAAGTACCTACTCCTCCTCTCGAGCTGGGGACCCAATAAAGAGCCCAGTCCCTTCTCAGGGATCACCCAGCCAAATGGATTTCTGCCACATGTGGTTACAGGTGTTCTGGCGGAGGGAAATGGGGAGCTCTGTCTGAGTCCTGCAGAATGAGAAGTTAGATGAACTTTGTTCAGTTTCAACATCAAGGGCACTCCCACTAAGTTCAGGAAGCTGCTGCCCCCATTCCCTTTGCCATTCCTTCCTCTCCTGCATCCCTTCCTCGCCTCTGGTTTCTCTTACTCAGAATGTAATAGCTTGTTCTGTCTCTGTTCAAGTGAGGGTGAATCTGGTAGGCATGAGATAGATAGATCCCTGCCTTCTCCTACCTCTGCGCCTTGTTTTCCCTACCTGTAAAGCGGAAGTGACAAATCTCCCTTGCCCTCCCTCCCTCAGAAGGTTAAGAGTCTGTTCATGAACTATTAAGAACTATGCAGATACCCATGATTGAAACGCTTACTAGTGAGTCTCAAGAGCTAGATTTCATCTCTCCAGGTCCCTGGCACTTAGCAAAAGACTTGGCAAAATGTCAGTGCGCAGTAAAAATCTGCTGTGTTGGCTGACCCTGGATGCTGAAGCAAGAGAGAGTCTTCCCCCCAAAGTCCAAGAGGGTGGAAAGGCTGAGACTTGCAGTGGGTGGGGAACAGGTGCACAGGTGATTGCCTTGCATTCCATCCACAAATGAAGGCTGAAAGCAATTAGGCTACTTGCCCGTGCGGATAGAAATATCCTGAGATTTAGGCCGGCTTCCAGGCCTCCTCCCACTGCCCACCTGTATAACGTGGCACATTCCCAGTCAGTGCTGAGTCCTCAGAAAGGATTTTGCCCTGGCCTTGACCTGTGTCCTCATCTTCATCCACAATGATGGCCAGAGACTGTTTCCTGCTCTACCTGTCAGCCCCTCGGAGGACCGAGGTTTTTGTGATATTCATTAAGGAAGAGCTGCGTGCTGAAGGGTCTCTGGAGCTGCTGGGTTCCTGAGGCCTGACGATAATGAACCAGCAGCTGCCTCTTCCTTCATCACATGCCTGCAATTAGCAAGCGCTTCTGTGGCTCGCCCTCCTCTGGTTGGGAGAGGCTTTCAGCTGGGGGTGGGCTGGAGAAGGAGTGAGCGCCATCAAGCTGTGAGGCCAGGGAAACGGCCCTGTATAGACCTGGGCTTCAGGTTTCTCTGTAGACAGCGGAGTGGGAAAGAGGGAGGTGGAAAGAGACACCCCCCCTTCTTTGTGGGAGGGGGAAAGAGATGGAGGGGTGAAAGACCAGGATGGAGCAGCATCAGAAAGATGCTGTCGTTGTAACAGACAGCTCTGTACAGCAGATTACCCTTGGTCTCCCTCAGTCCTCCCAGTAGCTCCGCGGGAAGACGCAGTGAGTGTTCCCACTTGACAGGCTAGGATCAGAGAAGTTGAGTGATTCAGACAAGTGCGGAGGCTTGCCTAGACTGGGACACCATGGTCATCAGATAAAAGGCAAACAGATCTGTAAAGAAAGTAAATGAAAGCTTGCAGTAGTGTGGCACAGGCCACTCCCCAGCTCGTGGGAGACTGAGGAAGAGATTCATGAGTTCCAGGCCAGCCTGAGCTACATAGTGAGTTCCAGGATAGCTTAGGCTAGATACTCAGACTTGGTCTTAAAAAAATCAGCTAAAACAAAGTAACAACAATGACAAAACTCCACAATTGCAGTAGAGGTGGAATTGGAGACCGAAGAAGAGGGGCCGGGCTGCGTATAGACTTTGGAGCCAGGTAAACCCCAGGTCAAACTCAGTTCCCACTAGCACAGCCCTGTGACGTGTGTGTGAACGTCACCTCTCCCGGAGCATTCCTCATCTTATGTATAGATTGGGAATGCTGATAGGTACTCACAGGCTGTGGTGTGGGTTCAACAGGGTGATAACTAAAGTTTCTAGCGTCATGTGCGGCACGTAGGAGATGCTCAATCAGCATTAATGATGCCAACAGAGAAAGGGGAAGAGCAGGTAAAACTTCACTTATTCACTGTGACTCTTGAGGTACCTGTCCTCCAGAATCTAGACCAGAGCTTTGTCAGAATGACAGGAGGTGAAGAAGGAAGCAGAGGCCCCCAGAAGGATCCGGGCATGCTGTGCTCCACCGCGGAGCACAAGGCCCTGGGTTCTATCCCCAACAGCACGTCTGTAACCTGGGCCTCCACCCTGGTGCTTTTACTCACCTTGGGCCAGTTCCCCACACCACAGTGTCAGCACTGGCGATCTGAAGAGCACCTGACTGACACTCCTTCCCCAGGGGCCACAGGAAGTGAAAGTGAGGTAATGGATTTGCTAACTGCTCTGGGAAGTGTGAAGTGCTCTGATTCTGTGCATATGCACCCACCCTTTCAGCTAACACCTGCTGCCCCCACCTCCCCCGGGCACAGGGCTATATCATTCATAGGCATTTCAGCTCAGACCACACTGAAGTAACTCTATAAGGTAGATACAAGTATTCCTATTTACAAACGAGGAGGTTAATCTATAAGCAGAATAAATGATTTGCCCAGGATTAAATAGTCACTGGTAGAGCCAAACTCTATCTGGTTTTAAAACGTGTGCAGGCAATCCTCGTCCTGTTCTCTTTGAGGCAGACTCCTCTGTGCATAGAATTGAGTCTCCCTGCTTCATGTCTGAGCTCTGGCTATATTGACCCAGAGAACTCTGCTAGGGGCACAGAATGGTTCCAGCAGAAGGGATGAGAAAAAAATCTGAATTTATATCTCTTTTCTCCCTAGGGTTTGACTTCTTTGAAGCCAGTGCCAAGGAGAACATCAGTGTGAGGCAGGCCTTCGAGCGTCTGGTGGATGCCATTTGTGATAAGATGTCTGACTCGCTCGACACAGATCCCTCTGTTCTGGGCGCCTCCAAGACCACACGCCTCTCAGACACCCCGCCGCTGCTACAGCAAAACTGCTCGTGCTAGGCAGGGCCGCCTCCTGCCTCCCCGAATCGTGCCCACACGTGTTCTGCTTCTCTGTGTCACTGTCCACTCCCAACTCCAAGTCAGCTGAGTTCTTGGCCAGCCCCTGTGGTTCTCTGCAGATGGCCCCAATTACATATACTAACAGTGCAGGTTACTCTGTGGGTGAAGATTCCTTTCACAAAAGAAAACTCCCTTTTATGAAGGAGGTTCAGTATAAAGAGTTGGAAAGACTCTTTCTGCCCTTAAAATAAAATAAAATTTCCTTCATTTACCAAGATGCCCCCCCCACACACACACACACACACACACACACACACACACACACACACACACACCAGGGGCTGGCCAGTGTGTAAAGTGAGGCCCACCTGCACAGCTAATCCTATTAAAGAAAATATCTCAAAGTACAACCTGCTTGTTTCCTATCAGGCTCCCTGTGGGGCTTCCTCTCACTGTGAGCCAAGCTTTGGTTTGCAAAGCCCTGAGCCTGTTACCACGGATGCCCACAGGGCTTGGGCAGTTGCTGTGGTGACAGGCCAGTGCTCATCTCTAGAGAGCTCAGACTCTAGTGATGCCTAAGGAGCAAAGGCTGAGTCAGAAACACACTCAAAGCAGAAGGATTATCTTCTTCAAAAATATCAAAGGCCCCCCGCACAAGGGTGGGAAGGAGAAAGGGAGGAACAGGCAGAGGTCACACCTCTCTAGCTGACTCTTTGTCTCATGATGTAGCCCCCGGTTGGCCTCTAACTTGCTGTTTCATTTAGACTGGCCTTGATTCTAACCCTCCTGCCTCAGCTTCCCCAGTGCTGGAAATACCAGCTGGTTCTTGACTGTGGGAATGCCATAAAATTTGTCACCGATTCTTGGGCTCCCAGAACCTGGAAAGTTAGAAGCTGTTGAGATCATCCCCAAATTTATCTAGTTTGACGAGTCAGTTCCAAACTTTCCAACTCTGACTAGTGGCTGTCAGGCCTTACAGCCAAATTTCTGCTGCTACCTGCATGGCTTTGGCATTGCCCTGCCTACCGTGACTGGGAATGAAGGACCCACAGACACAAGTACAAAACAGCTGGGCTACAGTGGGCTGTGGGCTCCTGTGAAGACTACCACCAGCTGCCTGAAAACTCAGTGATATTTTGTACAGCTGAACAAAAAGGTGGGTTTACTAGACTCAGCCAAATGAGGAGGCAGGTTAGCTAATCTAGGTAGGGGGAGGTCTCTAGAGGGGAGCAGTCTCAGGCGGCAATCACCAGGAGCAGGAAGCTGTAGTTGATATCTTTGCACACTTGGTCAACATCCTTAGTGGACCAGGGGAAGGTCCTTGGCATTCCCATGGTTCCAAGGCACTGGGGTCTTTGACACGGCTGTGCTAGAGCCAACAATACACATTCACTCAGGACTCCATCTGCTCCCCACAAATCTCTTTCTTCTAAAGTTCACCTGTCAGGTGGGAGTGGTGGCTCATGCCTGTAATCCTAGCATATGGGAGGTTGAAGCAGGAGGATCAACTGTTCCAGGCCAGCCTGGGCTGCAGATCCCTGTAGAAAGGAAAAAAAGAAAAAAAGAAAAAGAAAAGCAAGTCCTTTGGGCAGGCACCAGCGCTACCATCTGCAATGTCTTAGCTCACTGTCTACAACATCTTTGTGCAGCTCTTATAGCCAGGGCCTGTGTTACTTCAAACTGAAAATGGCCTAGTGGGAATCCTTCCTCTTCCCACCCCATTTGTACTAGTTCTGCCGTCAGCAGTCTCTCCATCGCTACTCTGAGTCTCCTTAATTTAAGAACAAGAATCATGACCTATTGTTTCCCTGGTTCAAATCTCCCTGCAAATCCATTTGCCATTCTGCATAGGGTCTTCCTCCTGTCCTACCCATTCCTTCTAACCTTTCAGATCCTCCCAAGCAGTCCAACTGGGAAAGGTGATTCAAAGCAGAATAGATCCAAGGGCACATAGTCCTGAAAAAAAATGAGGAAAATTGTATTCCCAGATCTCACACCTCTATCCTCTTTTCCTGGGAATAGCATCTGTCAGAGAGCCCCTTCTGGTAAAGTCTCTTCATCAAAAACCTGGAAAAAAAAGTAAAATTAATCTGAGGCCAGAACTGATTAGCCCTTGGTTCTATGTTGCTATGGACACTACAACACATCTATATTCTAGCTGAAGTAATGACGTGGAGCCATCACTAATTCCTGAAGGTCTTTCCAACCACAGCTCCATCCCACAGCCTCCTCTGCTAATGTGCCACCTTAGCAATCAGTCTGTTTGGAGTGGGGAATCTCTCAGTTTTCTGTATTTCAGTTGCAGCTCGTTGTCCTGGAAGGGATGCCAGCTGGCCTCAAGTCCAGTGACCAAATGAGAGGGCCAACTGCAGTCAGCTCTGTGGACACACTGCCTTCTCATACTGTAGAAGACAGAGTTTAGGTTTGGGATTTAGGACATCTGGGCCTGCCATCTGATCAGAGTTTTTGTTGGACATTACGCTTACATTTCATGACACATTGCCCCAAGCAATTTCCAGGTATTAACTCATTTATCTTTCTAACATTTTTGTGAGGAGGTACTTTAGTCAACCTCGTTTAAGTATAAGGAAATGAGACTCTGGTTTGTGTAAGGCCACACAATTAGTAGATCGAGGTGTCAAACCCAGGAATTGCGTCCCAAGGTCTGTGTTTTCAACAGTGTTCTGTACCATGGTTCTTTTTGACAAATGAGACATCTCTACACTTGGAATCCTGCCAAGATTGTCAGGTCCAAGTCCACTTGAGAAAAGACATATGTCCATGATGTGTTAACAAATTGCTCAACTATCCGGACTAATCTGAGGTGATGGATAGCCAGTGTGCTGGAGAGTTAGTCTCTGAGGCCACCAGATCCCACGGACTTAAGTGAGAAATGGCCACTGCGCCTCAAGGCCAGGTGCTGACTTTGTGTCTGCCGTGGTTGGTCGAGACTTGTCTGGCTCCTAGGCAGTGACCTGAGCAGTCTCTATGCTCCAACATGTGACTTGATTGGCATCTCTGACTATAGAAAACAAACAAAGAAACAAAGAAACAAACAAAAAAGCCACATTCCCTTCTTGGGGCTGTGGTCCCAGCATGCTTTATACATTATAAGGCTGTGCCATGGAGTAGAAGCTAACTGTTTCTCTGGTCAATAGCACCATCTGCTTTGGTACTAAAATTCTACACCAAAGTCCTCGCTCTTAATGCCTGGGTGGTTTAGCATCTATATTCAATAATATTGCATGTCCAGGGAAAGACTTGAATCTTCTACTTCAAAACTTCCTCAGGAACCAGTTCAAGAGAGCATCTTCATAACAGACAGAGTCAGGAGTCAAGCATTATTGTGCAAGCTCTCCCACAGGCAACAGACAAACAGACCTGCTTTCGAGATGGCAACTCCCCAGCCCTGCTCCGTGACCTCATTTCTGCTTGGTGGAAGGCGGCCACTTCCTGCTGGTTATAACATAGCGTTCATCAATCACAGTAATAGCGCAATTAGCCGCCGAGGTAGGAGCTGCGTAAAATGTGTTAGTGACGACTTGTCCCAGATTCCATCTTCCTAAACAAACCAAATAAAGGAAGATTTAAAAGAAAAACCACTGACCTTTAAAGAGGCAGAAGTAGGGCAGAAGTGCAATAGTGTTGTAGCTATTTTACAGAATCTGTTTTAAATGCATGTGTGTCTACAAGTATAAAGTGATTCGTGACTTCTAATTGTTCCGGAAGTTTGTAGCGTTGTTTATTTGTAGCAGTGGGATACAATGTACCTAGTGCACACAGACTCACCAAATATTAGATATGGAAAGTAGCTTAAGGAGATCTTGTCCAGACTCCTGTTTCACTGAAGAGAAGATTAAGGTTCAAGGAATGAGAGGAAATCTCCTAAGCACCCCAAGAATCCCTCAGTAATGGAGCCAGGACTAGGACTTGGACCATCTCAAAGGAGAAATTCACCTATTCCATGTACCTACTAAGGACCCAGTAATATTACACATTGGATAAATATTACAGATAAAATCCAATGATCTCTGCCTATCGGGTACCTGTATTTAATGGTGATACTTAGAAGATCTTACTTTAAGATACCATTATCCCCATTTGGCAGGGAAGGATATATGAACCTAGCAAAGTACATGTGCCCAAGCCAGCCCCTGGCACCATGTGAATCTACTGCTGTCTGACTCATACCCTTTCAAGTTTCTCCCTCACGATGCCTCAGGTGGAGAAAGATGTGGTGCGGGTCCTAACTGACTCCCAAGGTCTCTCAGTTGAGCCCCTGGTTTCCAATTCCTTTGTGATTGTAGCCTTATAACACAAGGATATAAGCGTCTTCCAGACCTGACTACCCCAGTCACATCACCTGGCCCTGCTCCAAAGCGCCTTCCTTGGATACTGGGCTTCACGGAGTATCTGAGGAATGTTTTCTTGAGTTTGCCGGTGGTTTGGAAGAAAAGAAAGGAAATATAGCAATTAATGTCTTGGAATCTATCAATTTCAGGTTCCTCATCCCAAGCCTAAACCCAACTCCCTGCCACAACTGAAGAATCAAGTAACACCCTGTGGTTTGTTAGTGTATACAAAAGACCGGGCCGTGAGGTAAGTGCTGTTAAGATGTTTTCAAAGACAGAGCGGTGGCGGTGCACGCCTTTAATCCCAGCACTCGGGAGGCAGAGTCAGGCAGATCTCTGAGCTCAAGGCCAGCCTGATCTGCAGAGAGAGTTCCAGGACAGCCAGAGTTACAACGGAGAAACCCTGTCTTGAAAAACAAAACAAAACAAACAAACAAACAAAAAAGATGTTTTTAAAAACTTAAATCTACTTAAGGATGAATATTATGAAGCATTCATTTAGCAACTCAATGTCTAATATGTGTCACAAGCAAATTAGACACAGTCCTTGCCCTTGTGAAGTATGTAGCTTTGTGGTTAGTCTAGACACTGCCAAACCATCACTCAAATATATTTATAGGGCTGGGGATAAAAAACAGTTGGTAGAGTGTTCGCCTAGCATGCACCAAGCGCAGGATCCCAGCACCATATAAATGGAGCATGATAGCACATGACTATAATCTGACCCTGAGAGGTGAAGGCTTGAGGTCAGAAGATCAAGCTCATCCTCAGCTACATAGGCAGTGGAAGGCAATGCTGAACTATATGAGATTCTGTCTCAGTAAAATAAAAAAAAATGTGCATACACACACACACACACACGAAATTATGAAGTACTGTGAAGGAAAAGCACCTGATACTACGAGAACAGGCAACTGGGAATGCGAATCACCTTGGTAAAGCTGTTTCAGGAACGATTCCCCAAACACCTCCACTACCCATGGGCTGCCACTTTTACAATCATCAGTTAAGTTTTCATCTTTTAATCACAACCTTTGATAGTTGTCAAACACAAATCTTTCAAAAAGGTTAAGAGTGGGATGAATATCTCTGTCCCTGCATGATTGATCGCTCATTTTGTTGTTGATAGTTCATTGTGTTTTAAGAAGTGTAACGAATCACTTCAAAACATTACGGCATTCAGGAATAGTGCTCACACTATCACTCAGCAACTGGAGGCTGAGGCAGAAGGATTGCTACACAGCTGCTACACAATTGCTATACATTGCCAGGCCGGCTTGAGCTACAGAGCGAGACCCTGTCTTGAACAATAACAATGAACCCCAAACTAAAACAAAACTTCATGGCTTTGGCTGCGGCAGTAGCTCAGTGACCTAGTTAATATAATGACTTTAAAGTTCTTTGTTTGATCCCTACACACACTTGAATGGCTAAAGAGAGCAAACCAAGTTGGCTGAAGATGGATGCTCTCATTTTTTTTCCTGGATGTCTAGGGTCCCAGCTCAAGTGACCGGGGTAGTCAGCTGAGGCCTCTTTCCGTGTGGTCTCACCTGCTACAGGGCCATCCACACTTGTTCATGGGTGGGCAGAAGCTTTCTCGATAACAAGAGATCACACTCTAGTGCAGAAACACTGCCCAAGCTGTTCACATTCCACTTGCCAATGTCCGCTGTTCAGTGTGACCCATGTGGCTAATCCCAGTTTTAAGAGGTAAGAAGAGAGATGGCGTCTCTTAATGGGAAGAGCTATAAATAGTGTCAAAATTTTTTTTTCTATCTACCACGTGGAATTTTCTAAGTTACCCAAAACTAAGCCTAGTGAACTTCCTGGGATCTTATACCCTGTCTCTCTATAGCTATCCCCCTGCAAAAAAAATCGAAATGGCTCAGGACAGGGCAGACTCATCATTTGTTAGTTGTCCAAATAGTCAGCTCTGGAGGAAGACACATCTAGGGAGAGAAGTCTTGGTCCTTGTCAACCCGGCCACAGCTTCACTCTCCCTGTAGAATTCCCCATTCCACGGGGCTCACTGCAGAGTGGTTGAGAGTCCCGATGAAAAACCTGGCCAGGAGACTAGCCAACAATATTCAGAATGTACAAAATGATAGGTCAGGTAAAACTGGGCCCTCTACTCTTGCTGCCTTCTCTCTCTTGGGCTCCTCATCTAGTTTAAGGGTTAAATGCCAAGCATTGGTAAGAGCTTGTGTGGCTAAGTGCAGAAGTCTTTCCATGTCTCACACTTAACATACCCAGACTGGAGTTTGACTCTGCCCTGGATGTGTGTTGATCCCAGTATTCACAGAAAGTTAAGGGCCATTCTTAATTTCTTGACGTTCTTTTTTCATAAGTCTCATATCTAATCCTTTTAAATCTTGTCCGTCCATATCTCTCCATTGGATTTGGTGGCAACGTTCTTTTCTCCCCACAGAGAGCTAGCTACTGCACACAGTTCAAGGCCAGTCTCCCACAGAGAGCTAGCTACTGCACACAGTTCAAGGCCAGTCTCTGTGCACATGGGTGCCTCACTTCCATCTATTTTCCACAATAGCAAACTTTTATACAGACAAAGATGAGCTGGAGAGATGTCACTGTGGTGAAGAGTGTGTGCTGCTCTTCCAGAGGACCCAATTTCAGATCCCAATCCATGTTGGGCAGCTCACAATTTCCTGTAACTTTATTTCCAGGGGACCTGATATCATTTCCTGGCCTCTGAGGACAACTGTGCTCGCATGTGCACACACACCCTCCCTGACACACACACACACACACACACACACACACACACACACACACATATATATATATATAATTTTAAATAAATTAAAAATAAATAAATAAATTTATAATGAACTAAAAAAATTTTAATAAATCTTTAAACACACACACACACACGGAGTAGGGGCTAGAGAGATGGCTCAGAGATTAAGAGCACTGATGGCTCTTCCAGAGGTCTGAGTTCAATTCCCAGCAACCACATGGTGGCTCACAACCATCTATAATGGGATCAGATGCCCTCTTCTGGCATACAGGTGTACGTGCAGATAGAGCATTCATATTAAATACATACATACATACATACATACATACACATATATACACATGAAAAGTTCCGTTACATTAAGGCTTCTATATTACACAAGAAAGTAATCCAGAGATTTCCATGATTACAGATAATCTATTTTTTAATTGACTGTGTTTCTATCCTTGACTGTGTTTCTACTCTTAACTTGATATGGGACCTCTAGTAACTAATTTCCTGTATAGTCGACTTTTGCTTCTCTCAGTCCTTCTGGAAACAGCAGTCCAGTCTTTGAAAATACTATTGCTCCCTCACCCAAACTAGGTGATTCTAGCAAAGACTGCCTGTAAATGGATAATGGATTAAGCTTCCCTAAGCTTAATGCTTCAGAATGCTTCCCTAAGGTTGTTTTTAAGTTGGAGCTGTCAGCTTTCCTTCCAAATGGCAAATATATGAGGACATGAAGTCTCAGACTAGTGGCTGCCTTGGATCTGGTGGCTGATGTGTAAACTCTGGTCTGGTCTATAGTAAGAAGAAAGAAGCCCAGAGAAAGAGAGAGAGAGAGAGGGAGAGAGAGAGAGAGAGAGAGAGAGAGACGATAAGAGGCAAGAAAGAGCAAGAGGTCTCTGGTCTAGGCTTCTTAGAATTTGATTATCATCTCCTCCTTTGGTTCTAGCAGACACCCCCTCCCATTACATGTGTGTGAGCGTGAGTGTGTGCCTCTGTGTCCACATACATGTGGGGGCTACTGGTTGGTGCCAGGTGTTTTATTCATTTATTTTTTTGAATCCCTCACTAAACCTAGCTCACATATTTGGTTAGACTCTCTGACCCTTGAGCCTCAGCGACCCACCTATCCCACCCCCACAACCCTGGCATTACAGATGTTCAGCCCGGTGTTGAGCTTTTTATGTGAGTGCTAGAGCTCAAACTCAGGTTCTCATGTGTCAAACACTCTGCCAGCTGAGCAACCACCCGGGCCTCGGGTGCATCCTTTGTATAAAGCCCCATTTAGCTCTGCACATGGCATTTGGTTCTTATTAACTTATGACCAAAAGGAGATTGTTTCTTCTCTGGGTCTCTATACATCCTTCCAGCTCTAAAGTACACATTTCTAGTTTTTACAAACTAGGTTTGGGGGATGGGGACATAGTTGAGTTGGTAGGGCGCTTGCTAGCAGGCACTACGCCTTGAGTTCCACGCACACACTCCTATCATGCCAGCATTAGGAGGTGAGGCAGGAGAATCCTTACATAGTGAACTGGAAACCAACCTCCGATACATGAGACCCTGTCTCAAAAACAAACTAACCACAGAAAACAAACAAATGAATAAAACCAACCTAGGTCTTTCAAATCTCACTGACGTTGACTTTCTGATTGAGACTATAATCTGAAAAAGAAAACAAGCTCGCCATCTCTACCATTCTCTCTTCCATACCGCCACCACTCCTTCCTCCACATTTGTTGCTTTTCTCAGCCATCTCGGTGGCATCCACCACCCTGGGAACCCACCACTGACTGGGCTGGGTATGTAGTCTATGCCATTTTGCCTACCTACATCTATCATTCTGAAGTGGCCAAAGAGCAAATCCCTAAGTAGAAAAAGGAGAGGAAGAGACCTGGATGGAAATGCCGATGGAGAGCAGAGCAATCAGCAAGTCCCTGAGGAGTGTGATTGGATTCCTGGCACCCTTTGGTTTATAATGCATTCTCTCCTAAGCTCAACAATGGGTTATGATAAAGGTATGGCTGTGGTACCTTGGCTAAGTCACTCCCTATCTCTGGGCTTCAGGAACCTAGACCAGATGGTTTTTGTGGGCCCTCTTGGAACCAATGCGCTTTGATTCCATGCCCATTTTCTGTAAGAGCTGCAAGTAGAAAACAGAATTTTGGCAGGATCCTTTCATTATGAAAGCCTTCCTTCTTCTAGGGTACGATAAGAACATATGAGCACGTGTGACCCTCTGCCACTCAGCCAGGCTAATGGGTCTGGTTCCTGAGGCTGGGGGACCCATGCCTGACTGTCCTAGGATAGAGGTGCCTCAAGGGTAGCAAAGGAAGAGAAAAAAAAACAAAGCTCTCTGAGGACATGTTGAAGCGGGAGCACAGATTCATGTGCTTGGGAAGAGGTAGCAGGCAGCTGTGTTTAAGAACCAGAAATACATTCCGGTTCAAGGAAGACTTAATATATTGAGCAATATGTGTGTGGCAAGCAGAGAAGGGAAAGATCTTTCTGAGGACAAAATCTGCCATACAACTAGAAGCCTGGGAACCAAGAGAGGAGATATTTGCATGTGGCAAATTATCTTTAAATCCCTCAGGATGAGGTCTGAGGAGGGGTCGTGGAAGAACGGTTATGTCTAGAGAGCTCCAGTCTGACAGACCCAAACTCGATTCTTGTTGTGTTTTTTTGGTTTTTTTTTTAATCACTAGTTTTGTGACTTTGGGGTTTAAGTCACTTCATATGTAAGATAGAAGTAATACCTACTCCAGAGGGCGGGTAAAAGGACTAAACGAGAGAATGAGCATGAAGCCCTTAGTGCCGAGCCTGGTACACAGGTGCCAGCTGTGTGATGCTGACCACATGATGTCATCGCAGTCAGGCAGTGACAGGAAGACAAATCTAATTCCACATCTTCGTAAGGGGACCATAGTCTGGAAGTGCCGATGAGAGGGGCAATGAGGGATTGTAAGTAGGAAACGGAACTCAGAAGTAGGAAGTGGTCTGGGCAGAAGAATCCAGTCAGGGGAAAAGGAAGAGAGCCATGGAACCATGGCTTTTAAACGGCTTTTTTTGCACGACCTTGTTGGACACCCTAAAGGGCCAGGCTGCCACCAGACACTGAGAGAAAGGTGCATCTAAAGTGTCCTCTTTCAGTTGGGCGAGATAGCTCAGCTGGTAAAAGGACTTCCAGTAAAAGCCTAATTATCTGAGTTTGTTCCAGGAACCCATGTTTTAAAAAATAGATAAAAATAAAAAAGCTAGATGAAGTGGCATACATAAGATCCTGTGTATTCCTGTTTTTGTTTTTTAAGGATAAGTTGGTAGTAGCCAGAATCCACTATTTGGCACCTTTGGTGTGCTCTTATTTCTAAGACCATGGAGTTTTCAAGAACTACTTGAGAAATCACTGTGCCTGTGGAGAGGAAGACAAGTGTGGTGGCACATGCCTAGCACTTGAGAGGCCAGTCTGAGCTACATAGCTAGAGACTACCTCCAAAAATATTACAGATATTTGCTAAGTAGAAGGAAGGAAGGAAGGGAAGGAAAAGAAAGTAAATAAATTGTGCTCTTGGGAAGGGACACCTTTACCCCTTTCTTTAATGCTGTGCCTCTGTCCTTCATAATTGGTATGCAGGGTGCCTTTGAATCAGCCACATCTTCGTTGTCTATATTTTTGTGGATTAAACACATTAGTGATTAACTCCAAGTTACTATCAACACGTTAGTGTCACCTTAAGGAAAGAAATAAAAGCACCTCCCCTTGGAATCATTTAACCAAGAGCGAGTCAAGACTTACATTATCTACTTCATGTTCCCTGTGTCTCCTGTCCTCCTCTGTCTGTTGTGTGAGTCTGACTCTGTGCCTGCTCGGAGGCTGTCTGTGACTCTGTTCATGTCGGTTCCTGTTTATCTGTGCGCATCTGTCTGAGTGTGACTGTATGTGTCCTAACAAAAGGCTTTGCTCTACATTGATAGAAAAGAACACAAAGCATCACATGGGGGAAATGAGGGATACTTTACAGAACTCTTTAATAGTTTTACATGGGATTTTGTCACAAACTCCAACTGAACCAAACTCACCCAAGATGACAAACAGTATTTCAAACATCATTGTTGATCAACTAATGTGCAAATGTTGTATTTAACATTCATGGTGGATAGTCAACTTGGAAGATTGCTTTCAACCTCTGTATTTGCTGCTTTCATTAAGTAATTCATGTGAACTATCTGGGTCAGGGACACGGAAGAGTACATGACTTAAGATTACAGCTATACATTAGCTTAGGTTGTAAAAGTTGATTTTGCTGGAAATCCACTGCAAATAAGGTTGTTATCCAACCCCTCTGCAGAGATCTCACTTTGTAGCTCTGGCTGTGCTGAAACTCACTGTGTAGACCAGGTTGGTTTGAACTCAGAGAATCACCTGCCTCTGTCTCTCGAGTGCTGGGATTCTGTGTTCTCTTAAAGGCAGGTTAGATAAACAGTTTGAATTCATAATAGAATGGTAGGGTAAAGTCTTACATGACCTCTCTGGCTGTGAGCTCCAGCAAAATCTCCAGTCTCTTAAGAATGTAAGGTCCATTTTCATGATATTGCCCTGCCGTATATATTAAATCCTTGGAGCCAGGTGTAGTGGCTGATGTCTGTGATCCCAGAACGCAGCCTTACGAAGTTCCATTCATTGCAAAGTGTCTTCCCAATAGTTTCTTATGCTTTCTAAAGCTGAACACCTGCTCCTTGGCCAGTGCTGGGGAAGCCTGAGCACTAGCCCTCACCCCACACATACCAATCTAAAGAAAGAGAGAGAGAATGAATGTGTGGTGACATCCACATCATAACACTATGAAGACAACACGTTGAGCCTTCACTGTGAGCCAGGCAGTGTTGTCTCAGTTTCCACAGTATGTCTACGAGAAGGAATGAATTACCCTTGTTTTACACAAGAAAAAATTTAGATGCATGGAGAATGTTAGTTTCGCAGCATTAAAGCCAGGATGTGAGCTCAGCTCATTTGGATCCGCAGCCTCCTCCACTGTGCACGGTTTCCAGTGCGCTATAACTGTTCGTTAGTTTGTTCATTCATTTAAAGACATTTGCTAAGCACATAGTGTACACTACCTCTGTGAATAAATAAGAGAGGTGATCAATACAACAAGAAAGTAGAGCTGGGTGGTGGCGCACACCTTTAATCCCAGCACTCGAGAGACAGGTGGATCTCTGTGAGTTCAAGGCCAGCCTGGTCTACAGAGTGAGTTCCAGGACAGCCAGAGTTACAACAGAGCGACCCTGTCTCAAAAGACCAAAGCTAACAAACAAACCCCAACAAAGTAATTTTCTAATGTAAGCTTTATCAGGGATGGATTGATACAAAACTCAGGAAATAATTTCCTAAGAATATTTATTTATGTACTTATGTATGTATGTGTGTATGTGTGTATTTAGTTAATTTGTTGTTTTTGGAACAATATCTCCTATAGCTTAGATTGGCCTTGAACTTTTGATCCTCTTCTTTCTACCTGTTAAGTGCTAGGATTGCAAGTGTGTGCTACTACACCTGGTTTCTTAGGAATACTGACTCAGTCATTCAACAAATGGTAAGCTTAGTGTGTGCATCATCAGGTAGTAACTGAGGACGGGACTCATGAATCCTGAAAGGTGAAAGAGACATATAAATTAATAAATCCAGTATCAAGTTAAAGATACACCATAAAGATAACAAAAACAATGTGAGCACCCAACAGGGAAAAGGTTAGCTTGCTTTCAGGGTAGATCCTTGGGTATAGAGGATGTAAACTTGGAGCCAACATCCCTAAACTCTAACAAGTACCCCCATGTCCCTCGGGGTTGATTTATTAATTAATATTTATGAATAATATTTATTAAGCATCTTTTCTATGCCAGACACAGAAATATATTAAGTGATCTTATTTAATTCTTAAAGCAACTCCTTGGAGTAAGTATTATAGGTCCCACCTATAGATGAGGGAACTGAAATTCAGAGAGGTGAGGTGACTTAAAGTCACCCATCTGGTAAGGTCCACCCCATAAGGGTCCTTCTCATTCCTAAATCTGTGTTTAGAACCAGTGTGTTTCATAGCTTCTTGGTGCCAATTGATACAACTTTATACTAGACCACCAACAATTCCTTAAGTCTCTTTATTGCCCCCCCTATTCAGTTGACATTGTTACAATTTATAGCTTCAACTCCAACTTCACCAGAAGATACAAAGGTTAAGAACACAATGTCTGGAAGCCAGGTGTGGTGGTGCACACTTGTGATTGCAACATTTGGGAGGCAGAGTGAGGAGGATGGCTACAAGTTGCAGGCCAGCCTGGTACATAGTGAGTTCCAGGCCAGCCTATTTAGTGAACTAATGAGTGAGAGAGAGGGAGGGAGAAGGGGGAAGAAAGAGAGAGACATCTTTGGAAAGTGTGTAGAGTTAAATTCTGACTAAGTCCCTTACCAGAAGTGTGACTTTTAGAAAATCACCTAATCTCTCTCTGTCTCGGATTCCATATCTGTAAAGGAGGGACAGTTCATACGACTGCTGTGGGTGCTAAATGACGGAATATCTATAAGCCATTCAGTAAACTGGGCATAATAAACTGTGACAGTGGCACTGCTCTCCCCACCCCACCCCACCCCTCTCTACCTCTCTTTCTCATTCTCTTTCTTTCTTCATCCCCAACCAGAGAGCTAATTTTTAATGAGATTACTAAGTATACCTTCAAAGTGATCCTTTGAGGACAAGCAAAGCCTAATCTAGGTCCTTGGTACCCTAGGATGCTAAGTCAGACTTTCAGAAGGCCTCCTTGCATTGGAACACCACAAGCTTCTTTGGGGACAATTATAGTATGCTCTTTGGATAGGTGATTAGACTCTGAAAGACAAGAAATCAGTCATGTGAGCAGAGTGTAGACAAAAACTGCCTCTGACTTCTGGAACGAGGAATGGGGGAAAGTGAGCGTACGGATGGTTTCTCTTATAACTGTAGTCATCTTGTATGTACCAGATAATGTAGGGTCTCCAAGTGGAGTGAGATTCAGACCACTAAAGAATGTCCATAGAATGTTTTCTCTCTACTCCCCCTACCTTCCCTCGCCCCCCCCAGGGGTGGGGGGAAGAGTGGAATTTGAAGTAGGATTTCTCCGTTGTAACTCTGGCTGTCCTGGAACTCAGGCTGTGGACCAGACTGCCCTTGAACTCACAGAGATCCACCTGCCTCTGCCTCTTGAGTGCTGGGATTAAAGATGTGCGCTACCACCACCCTGGCTTCAACTCTCTTGGAGAACAACTGCTTTACAAGATTATTCTGGACTCAAACAATAGCCATCTTTGGAAGATCAGTTCCACCCATTTGCAAAAGATCATCCCAGCTGGGCTTGTAGACGTTTACACCTCCTCATAGAAGGGCAAGAAGGATCACCTGATTACCCAGATACTCCAAACCACTGCTGTAGGCTTCTCTTGTCCTAACCGTTTATAACCTCAGGGAGGGGCTAGAGAATATGGACCAAGGAAGACTAGGGTCTGGCTCTCCCTCTCTGTAGCTATAGGAAAGTCGTCATCTCTGCTGGATACAGACTTTCTGGTGTGGCCTTTGGTAGAGGAGCACCCCACTCCGTTAAGTGCCCCCTTGCCTTATAGAGATAAGCTCATTGATTCCCCAAGAGTGAACTTTTGTCTTTGAATCAGATCTCCCTTTGGTTCATTTGTATCAGGGACCTTGGGAAGAGGCGTAGACACTGTTTACATCTCCCTTGAGGAAGGGATTTTAGCAACATAATAAACAACAACAAAACTCACCACAACCACCACCGCCAACAGCTAAAGGCTTTCATGGTGGAAGAACATGAATAGAGGTTGAAAATGACTGCTGGGCAGTGATGGTGCATGCCCTTAATCCCAGCACTCGGGCGGCAGAGGCAGGCAGATCTCTGAGTTCGAGGTCAGCTTGGTCTACAGAGCTAATTCCAGGATGGCCAGAGTTACAACAGAGCTCTGTCTTGAACAAACAAACAAACAAAAACAAAAAGAAATAAAAAAAAAAAATAAAGGAGCTTGGAGCTATCTATTCTTACAAAATCCAGATAAAAACTCCATCTTTTTATCCCCTATATCCAGAGTCCTAATGAAGAAAGACACCCACTCCTGTGTGTCTACCTCCCTCTTGTGGTTGATCAAGAAATCACCGAGGGGCCAGGCTCATTAAGTGTAATGGTACTTAATCCTCACGACAGCCCCATGCAGATGTGCTTTAGAGATGAGAAAACCAAGGTTGAGAGTTTCTGGGACCTTAGACTTGTCCAAGACCATGTATGGGGCAGTGAAAGTTTTATCCCCACCCCCTTTGCACTTTCTCTTTCTCTACAACTGTCTGCTCACATACTCATGTACACATCTATCAGTCACCCCATGCCTCTATACAGCAAGTTTACACCCATCGCTTTAGTTAATCCTTACAATTTTACAGAGACCAAATACCCCTATTTAAGGAGCTGAGGCTTAGAGAAATGACATACTTTTCCATAGGTTGGATGGCTCTTAAGTATTGTTTTATCCAGGCTCCTGTCTTTACTATGAAACTTCTGAAGCTGATTTGAGAGCGGCTTTCACAACTTGTCACTATGATAGATCCTTGATATTGCTGAAGAACTTACCTGAAGACTCTCGCCTTAAGAATGTCATCAGTCAGGGGGTAGTGGTGCATACCTTTAATCCCAGCACTCGGGAGGCAGAGGCAGGTAGATCTCTGTGAGTTCAAGGCCAGCCTGGTCTGCAGAGTGAGTTCCAGGACAGCCAGAGTTACAACAGAAACAAAGTTTCTGTCTCAGAAAACAAACAACAAACAAATGAACAAACAATGTCATCAGGTAGGGCTGGAGAGATGCCTCAGCGGTTAAAAGCACTGGCTGCTCTTCCAAAGGACCTGGGTTCAATTCCCAGCACCTACTTGGCAGCTCACAACTGTCTATAACTCCAGCTCCAAGGAATCCAACACTCTCACACAGATACATATGCAGGCAAAGCACCAATGCACATAAAATAAAATATAACAAAATAAAATAAATAATAACAAAAGACTGTCGCCAGGCCCCGTGCCCAGGAGGACTGCCAACACTAAACAAAGCCCATGTCTGTTTGTTTGCTTTGTAGGACTTTTTGTTTCCATTTTGTTTTGTTTTGGCCTTTTTTTTGTCTTACTGGTTTTTTTTCCCTTTGTTTTGATTTTTGTGGGATTTTTTTTTTTTTTTCTGAAAGAGAGAGAGAAGACAAAGTTGGATGGGTGGGGAGGCGGGGAGCATCTGGGAGGCACTTTGGGAGGGGAAGCATAATAAAATATATCATATGGAAAATTTAAATAAACTTCATAAATGCAATTGAAAATCATAAAAAAGAATGTCACCACAGAATATAATTTCCAGGTAAGATACGCATGTGTATGTATATATACGCATGTTTGTAATGGGAGAGTAGAGTGTAGCTAAGTTAAGACAGAGGCTAAGAGGCAGGCTAAACTGGCTTACTGAGGGACCTTCCCTCAAATGCGAGCATTAGAGTGTGTGATTTTAGCAATTTTAAAATTATTCCAGGTCCTGGATTCTTGGACTCCACTTATAAATAGTGCGAAGTACAACATTGGACCCATTAAATACCAGATCTCTGATGTAATAGTATTCCTCAATTAAGTGGGTTTGCATTTTAAAGCAGTTTATAGTAAGTGGATAAAGGGACAAATTAAGATTTAAATGATAGGCATTAGATGTAAGCCATGGCAGTCAGTATCAATAAGAAAACGTAACGGAAACGTGAGCGTACTGTTAGGATCTAAATTTGAGTTCGTGCTTCTTCTTTTTTTTTTTTAACTAGCCCTGTATCCTAGGCAAATAAAGCCATTGACCTCAATGGTCGTATTTGTTGGATGACGCATCAGTGGACTCAAAGGATACCAATTTTTATGTAATCAACTGTTATTATTCCAATAAACAGATTGTCTTGTTGGAATCTAAAGATTTTTCAGTGTATGGCAGGGTCTTCAGGACTTGAGTTAAGATCTGAACATGCGTAGATCTTTGGGATGTGAGATTGGAAGAACACAGACACAGTAGACAGAGCGATGACTTCCCAAAGAAGTCCGTATCCTGATGCCTGGAGTCTGCGAATGTATTAGTACAAATGACAGGAAGATTTCGTTGGATTATCTGGTTGGGTCCAGTACAGGGGTCCTTCAGTGTGGAATAGAGAGAGGAAGACAGAACCACAGAGATGCCATGTTTCTTGCTTTGAAGAAATGGGACACAAACCAAAGAATCTGAGCAGCATCTAGAAGGCAGGAATAGCTCTTCTAGAGCATTAAGAAAGGAATGCCAACAATTGAGGGATGTTGTTCCGTGGCGGAGCATTGCCTGCCACGGTCCCTAGCACTTAAAGACAAACACAAACAAGAGCAGAATACAACTATGTTAATGTTTCTGTTTCTTTCTTTAGATTTTATTTTGAAATAGCATCTGACTCTGTAACCCAGGCTGGACTGGAACTCACTCTGTAATGCAGGCTGGCTTCACCCTTATAGCAATTCTCCTGCCTCTGACTCTAGATTGCTTGTATTTTAGGCATGTGCCAGCCACTACACCTGGCTCAACTTTTAATTTGAGCCCCATGTGACTTGTGTCCAGTTTCTGTTCTGTAGAACTAGGTGATAGCACACTTGTGTTATCCAAGCCACTAAGTTTGGGTCAATTTGTTTCCTATGCAACAGAAAACTAGTACAGGCTCAACGACCATCACCATGTGCAGATTTATTATCAGCTTCTCACGGTGGAGCAGACAAGGCACGGGGCTGGAAATCTGAAGCACAAGGTCCGCGTTCCGATTTTGCCAGTAATTAGTTTTTCTCTGTTCGAGTTTATCATAGGCGGCTCCAACCTCACAGAGTTCTGAAAACAAATGAGATCACGGGTGTGTGGGTGTTCACAAAGCTGCAATGAGTCCTATGACTGTAATAAGTTGCTGTTTACAGTGCCTTGTGTGTGAGATGCAAGGAATACTTGGCAATTATTCTTTGACAGTCCTTGGGATGTGGAAATGTGATTGCAAAATGCATATTAGGCACAGGGAGGAGAAAAAGATATATATAGTATATACTGCTAAATTGGTCACAATATAATTAGGAAGATAAATTCATGAGAAGATTTAAACAGGAACTTAAAATTTATATAAAATGATAAGAGTACGGGAGAAGTCCCAAGGGGATATATGGTTACTCATCAAGGAAGCAATGCAAACAACGTAGATCTCCAGTCCAGGTGTGGAATGGGTGATAAGCATGCATGTGAACAGTCAAGGAAGCCCTGTAGGAGGAAAGTCTGCAGTAGAGGCTGTGTCTGGATGGAGATTCTCTGCTATTTCCTCACAGTCTATCTGCCCACAACTCCAGGACCACACTGCCTGTAAGACACCAGCAGACAGCTCTACTATTCCAAATGGTGTTCATTTTGTCACCATTCAGTAATAACTTTTCTTTTTCTTTTGCAGCGATTTCAAACTTACAGGGACGTTGCAGTACAAAGGCTGTTTTCCTTTGAGCCTTTTGACAGAAAGTACCCATCTGATGCCATGTCGCCCACAGAGGATCAAAACTCGGATTTCTTTCCTTCTCTTCCATTTTTTTTTTAATTTTGTGATGATAGGAATCGAACTTAGGCCTCTGTGTCTGCTAAGCCTACATAGATACCACCGCTCACAGACGGGCCTAGTCCCCAATCAGGAAATCAGCATCAGTGCGTTTTTGCTGGATTATTTTCTACTGGGGCCATGTGAACAAACACTTGTTCACCCCAGGTAGGGGACCAATAAAAAGACCAAAGTAAGGATTCCACCAAAATCCAATTTGGTGAGCCATTAGTTTATTGGACTTATTTATAGGCATATGGTGACCCCCAAACAGCTCATCACTGCAGTACCTGGTGCTGTAATAAACACTTGTGGGCAAGTATCTCTGTGATATATCAATTGAGAACCCTTTAATTAAATATCCAGGAATTATACAGCTAGGTCATATGGTAAATATAGATTTAGTTTTGTTGAGCAACCCCTATACTGGCTTCCGTAGTAATTAGATGAACTTACATTGCCACTAGCCGTGCATGAGGGTTCCCTTTGCCCATATCATCACCACCATCTGTTGTTGTTTTTCTTTTCTGTATTTTTCACAGTCCCATGTAGCCCAGACTAGTTTCAAACTCACTGAGTCACTAGGGATGACCAGGAACTCTTTGAGCCTCTGGTATGTGTCCGCCTCCTGAGGAATTACAAGTATGTACCAATACATCTGGTTTTAGGAGGGGCGAGAAACTGAACCAGGATCTCATGCACGCGAGGCGCGCACTCTACCCTCTGAGCTGCATCCCAAGCCCTGATTTGTTTTCTTGATGACAGCCATTCTGACTAGGGTGAGATGGAATCTCAGTGTAGCCTTAGCTTTTGTTTTCTGTGTACCTGTAGCCGTGTAGATTTATATTTGAGTCTTCTATCCGAATCCATTGACCTAAGTGTCTGTTTTGTGCTGCTGCTGTGATGTTTTAATCACCGTGACTCTGTAGTACCACTTCAAGAAGCTATGGTGGTGACACCAGCACCACACCTTTTGCTCAGGATCAACCGGTTTGGTTATCTGGGGTGTTTTGTTGCTTCCATAATGAATCTGAAGATTATCTTTCAACGTCTGTGGAGACTGACGCTGGACTTTCGACGGGGATGGCGTCGAATATGTAGATCGCTCTTAGTAATACAACCGTTTTCACAGTAATAATTCCTGTGAGTCTTTTTCATCGTTTAGTGTATTCTTCCATTTTAATGTTTTTAGTATTTTAAGGTTTTCATTGTAGAGGTCTTGGACTCCCTTGGTTGGTTAGGTTTATCGCAGGAACCGTCCTCTTAAGGTGATCGTGAAGACAGTTGTTTTCCCATTTTTCTTCTTCAGCATGCTTGTTATCGGTAGATAACGTGGCTATTTTTTATAAAGATGTTATTTTATATGGATGAGTGTTTCGCTTTGCATGTGCACCGTGTGTGTGTGCAGTACCGGTGAACGCCAGAAGAGGATATCTGACCCCTGGAACTGGATTTTAGATAGCTGTGAGACACCATGTGGGTGCTGGGAACTGACCTTGGGTCCTTGCCAGAGCAGCAAATACTCTTAACTGCTGAGCTGTCTCTCTGCTCCCAAAGGCTACGGCTTTGTATGTTAATTTTGTGTACTGCCACTTTGCTGAAAGTTTTTACTATCTGAGAGTTTTCCAGTGGAGTCTTTAGGGTCTCTTACGTATAGAATCAGATAATCTGCAGAAAAGGATACTTTGATTTCTTTCCTGTCTGTGTGGGCTTTATTTCCTTATTTTGTCTTATTGCTCTGGCCGACTTGAATTAAAGTGGAGAAAGCGTACAGCTTTCTTTGTTCCTGACTTTGGTGAACATGCTTTGAGTCTTCTCCCAGTTAGTATAATGTTGGCTATTGCTTTGTTTTACTCGGTTTTACTGAGATATGTTCCTTCTATTCCTAATTTATTCAGGGTTTTTATTATGAAGAGATGTTTTGTCAAGAGCTTTTTATGGTGAGATGGTTCAGTGCTCGCAGTCAAGCCTAACAATCTAAGTTTCATCCCCAGGACCCACATGGTGAAGAGAGAAAACTTCCACAGCCCTATACTGTGCATACTCACATACTCACACACATAAACACACACACAAATGAATATAAACACAAAAAATGTTTAAAGGCCTTTTCTGTATCTACAAAGATATCATGTGATTCCCATCTTTGAGTCCACTCGTGTGATATAATTATATCTTTTAATTTTATTTTTGCATGTTTTTATGTGTGAGTCTGTGTGTTGTTTATCTGCACGCATGCGTGCAGGTTCATGTGCCCCTAAGCATGTATGAAGGCCAAAAGAGGACACTGGGTATCCTGCTCTGCCACTCTGTACCTTATCCTTTGAGACAAGGTCTCTCTGAACCTGGAGCTATGCTGTCGGCCAGCAAGCTACAATGATCCTCCCATTTCTGCTCCCCACAACATACTTGGCACTTGGGTTTCAGGTGCACTTGGCCATGCTCAGCCTTTTACATGGATGTTGGGGATTTGAACTTAGATCCTCATGCTTATACAGCAAGTGCTTTTACCCACTGAATCACCACCCTAACCCCTATGTGAATTACTTTTATGTGCTATGATTTAGTTATGATGAACCATCCCTCCATCTCTGGAATGATCCCATTTTGACAATGGTAAATGATTTTTTAATAAAAAATGATTTATTTATTTATGTATTTAGATTTATTTATTTTATGTGTATGAATGTTTCACTCACATGTATGTATGTGTACCATATATGTGCCTGTTGCCCATGAAAGTTAGAGGAAGGTCCTTGATCCCCTGAAACTGCAGTCACAGATGGTTGTGTACCACCAGGTGAGTGCTGGTGTTCAAACCCAAGTCCTTTGCAAGAGGAGTAAGTAGTACTCTTAACCACTGAGCCACCTCTCCAGCCCCTACTTACTACGACTCTTGTTGTTATTGTGTGTGTGTGCGAGTAAGTGTGTGTTACAGAGAGTGTGTAGAGATGAGAGGAAAACTTTGGGATTTGGCTCTCTTCTTCTACCATGTGTTCCAGGTCCAGCTTGGGCTGTCAGGCTCAAGTGGCAAGTGCTTTTGCCTGCTGATCCATCTTGCTGGGCTTGAATGACGTTTTTGTTTGTTTGCTTGTTTGTTATTGTTTGTTTGTTTGCTTGTGTGATGGCTCTCATCTAGCCTATGCTGGCCTTGGGCTTGCTATGTAGCTGAGACAGGCCTTGGACACCTGATCTTCCTGCCTCCACCTCCCAAGTGCTTGGGATTACAAGCATGTGCCACTATACATGGCGTGGGTCCTGTTTTGTTTTGTTTTTTTTTAACTAATCTGTTAATCTGAGTCTTTTGGTTGCAATAATTTAGACCGTTAACATCCAGTTATGATTGGCAGGTGTGTATTGTTGCCTGTCACTTTGTCGGTTGGGTGATATTTGGAGTTCAACCCTTCCTATGTTTAACTACTGTTCTAATGTGGCTTTCCTGTTACAATCAAAAGCAGTTTGGAGAGGAAGGGACTTATTTCTTCTTTCAGTGTAGTGTCCATCATTGAGAGAAGCCAAGGCAGGAACTCAAAGAGGGAGCTTGAAGCAGAAAGCACAAAGTAATTCTGCTTACTGGCTCGCTCCCAAGCTCATATTCACTGCCCAGGGATGGCTCTGCCCACAGAGATGCCCTTCTACCGCAATTATCAATTAAGGAAATGCCCCGTGGACGTCACCACAGGCCAATATGACAGGAGCAATTCTTCAGTTGAGATCCCCTCTTCCCAGGTGTGTAAAGTTGGCAACCAAGATTAGCTTCACAGATTCCTTTAAATATTGTCTGCAGAGCTGTTCTAATGGCCATGGATTCCTTCAGCCTGTTTTTTCTGTGGAAAGATTATCTTCCTCCTTCATTTATGAAGAATAGTCTTCTGCATATAAATGTCTGGGTTGGTACTTGGTTTCTTTCAGAAATATATCATTTCAAGTCCTCCTGGCTTTTTAAAGTTTCTGTAGAGAAACCTGGTGCTATTTTGATGGGCCTACCTTTTTTGTGACAGGGTGTTTAATCTCCGTAGCTTTCAATATAGTTTATTTTGTATATTTAGTGTTTCAACTGTAATACGACATATGAAGGATCTTTTGTGATTTTGTCTGGGCCTAGGTAAGCATCTCCTTTTCTTTCCCTAGATTTTTATTGAAAATGTTGTCTATGCTTTTGGAATGAAACTTTTCTCCTTTGTCTATGCCCATGACCTGTATATTTGGTCTTTTCATAGAGTCCCACAGAGCTTACACGTTCTGCTTGTACCTTCTTATTTATCTTTGTCTGAAGGTTCCAACTCCTCTACCTCATCTTCAGCCCGAATGTTTGTCTTCCCTTTGGTCCATTCTATTGCTGAGTTTTCCACAGAACTTGGGCTTATTTCTTTTTAAAATTTATCTATTCTTTCCCTCCCTGACCCGTGTGTGTGTGTGTGTGTGTGTGTGTGTGTGTGTGTGTGTGTGTGTGTGCCACAGTGTGTATATAGAGGTCAGAGGACAACTTTATGGAGTTGGTTTTCTCCTGCTGCTGTGTGGACCCTGGAGATTGAACGCAGGTCATCAGACATGGTGGCAAGTGTCTTTACCAACTGAGCCATCTTAACAGTGTGGCTTACTGAGTTCTTCACTTTTAACATTTCAGTTCGTTTTTTCTTTCTTTTTCCAGTATTTATTTAATTCTAATATCTGGTATCTGATTCATTGGTACATACTAGTCATCCCAGTGCTTGGGAGGCGGAGACAGGTGGATCTCTAGGGCTCACTGGCCAGCCAGCCTGGGCAAGCTCCGGGTTAGCGAGAGAGATCCTGTCTCCAAAAATCAAGGTATAAATCTCTAGAGAAACAATGTTGTCCTTTGGCCTCCACCTCTCCACGCACACATATGTACCTCTGCCTCCACCAAATACACGCAGAAAGGAAAATAATCAGATAATCTAAAACACCCCCAGATCTCAAGAGAGGCACAAATCAGGCCAGACTATGTTCTTTGGGGAAAAAAAACTATCAAAAGAAAAATGAAAAGGGAAGAATAGAGGGGAAGAGAGAGAAAGAGGGAGAAGAGGGAGAGGGACAGAACTGGTCTGGTAAATTAACATTAGGTGTTCAATAAAGACGAAATAGATGCGGAGAGGGCTGGATGGAGCATAGAACCTGAATTCAGTCTAGCCGCTCTCAGGTTTCCCGACTCCCTCAGCATTCCTTCCTAGGTCCCTAGATGCCTGTCACACCCCTGGGCATTTCTTGAGAGGTCAGATCACAGATACTAGTCCTGTCAGGTTGCATGAGAGATGTTGGTCACACCTCTGAGCGGTCCTTCAGTAGTCAGGTTGCAAATGCTGGCCCTGCCCCTTGGCTGGCCTCTTTTTTTAAAATTATTTGCATTTTATGCATGCATCGGCGTCTTGCCTACATGTACGGTTGTGTGAAGGTGTTGGATCACCTGAAACAAGAGTTACAGTTTTGAGCTACCATGCGGGTGCTGGGAATTGAACTCTGGTCCTCTGGAAGAGCAGCCAGTGCTTTTAACCACTGAGCCGTCTCTCCAGCAACCTGTCCTTTTTTTTTTTTTTTTAAATTACCTTTCATTTAATTTTATGTGTATGCCTGTCTGTCTGTCTGTGTGCCACTTGAGTGCCTGGTGCCTATGGAGACTCAAAGAGGGTACTGGATTCCCTAGAAGTGGAGCTACAGACAGTCGTGAGCACCATGTGGATGCTGAGAATCAAACTGGGTCCTCTGCAAGAGCGTCCAGTAATCTTAACCATGAACCAGCTCCCCTTGGGTGCTCTTCTTAATGTTGGGCAAGCATCTTAGAATGAATATCTTTGTTTTCCTGCAGCCTCTGGCTTGGTCCTTGCTGGATACTTGTGTGGCTATGATTCAAAAATTTACCCCTGGTAAACATATATATATAATAAATATATATAATATATATATATAAATATATATATAAATAAATATATATATAATGGGCTGTTCCCCATTTTCTTAGCTCTGGCAAAACCCAGCTAAATTCTAAATGCTGCCTGCTTCACAGTAGGTCACTGACAAAAGAATATGGCCTGGTTGGTGCTTATCTGAATGCTGTAGCTGGAAGGCCTTAGGGCTGAGTCCATTTTCTGATGTCTTCCTCTTTTCCCAGTGAGACCATACCTTATGCAAGGGAGTCTTTTCCAGGGCTTTAATCCTCAGAATGACAATGAGCCTCCAACTTGCAAATGGTACTACTCCAGAATCCCTGTCTTAACCAATGGCCCCTGTCCCTTGGTGCCAAGGACCCTCCCCTGCCTTTTCCACTATTAATGTAACCACCTTTGCTTCAATAAACTAAGATTCCTGGGAATTCTGTTTCCCCTGGTTCTCAGCCTCCAACCAAAGACCTGTCTATACCCTGCCTGGACCCTCCATGTGCTTTATTCCCTGAAGCTGAGCTGATGGCTAGCGACTTAGCTACCACCTAGGCGCCCAACACAGTTGTGGTCTTGGCCGAGAGATGGTCAAGACTACTTTGTGATGCATACAGGGGATTCAAGTAAGAGAACCCACTCTTAAAAATTGGGTAGTGGCCATTTGACCTTCGCCTCCCCAACTTGAGGGCTGGCAGATGGATCATTTTTCCTTCTTTATTTTCAGCCTAAGCCATGGTGATATACCACATACTGCTTAGGATCAACTAAAAACCTGGCCAAGGCGACTCCTTGCCACCGCTACATGGCCATAGTAACTGCATGGTTCCTTTGTCTTTTGCGATGAGGGAATTTTGTACAGTAAAAGGGATAATTGGGGCTTGCAACTTTAATGGGCTCATGGTATCCCTTAATGCAGAGTCCAAACTCCACACCTCTGTCATCCTCTCATAAAGGCTACCTTTGAAATCTAAACTTAAGGAGAAGAGGCAGGAAAGCATCAGAGTGATTAAGTGGGAAGAAGGAGACTGGAGCGAGGGCAGATGTACCCATTGATTTTGGCATTTGAAACTGCTGTATGAGGAACATTTCCCCCCACTTAATTTTGGCTTCTCTATTCTCCAAAAAAGAAATTTTTTCCCCTGTATCTCAAGTGTAAGACTTTATGTAATTTTCTATAGGTTTTATCACTTGAAGTAATTCTAAAAATGCTCATCAAATCTTAAGCATTTAAGAGTAAGGTTCAGATCTGTCCCTCCGACAGGTCAGATTACAGACATGTCTATTCTATTCCCTCATTTTCAGACTTGCCCTTCTCTCTTCCATGCCTCGATTCATTAAAAGTTTCCTTTTGTTCGTGTCTGTATGTCTACATGTAGGGGGACATGTGCACACTCCTGTGGATGCCTGAAGTTGATGCTTACCTCAATCACCCCCCACTTAACTCATTGAGGCAGGGATTCTCACTGACTCCAGAGCTTGCCAATTTGGCCAGTCTAGTTAGTTAACTTATCCTGGGAATCCCCTTTTCAAGAGCTGGAATTTTATGTGGGTTCTGGGGATCAGAACTCTGGTCCTCATGTTTGCTATCTTTCCAGCCTCCAATAGGTTTTATTTATTTTATTTTATTTTTGGTTTTTCAAGGCAGGGTTTCTCTGTAACTCTGGCTGTCATAGAACTCACTTAGAAAACAAATTATGATCATTCCATGTCTTCATTTGAACCTAGCTTGTTGGAGAACATTCTAAGATCTGGGAATCAAATGCTGCACAAAACAGGCAGCTTATTCTCTGGAATGTTCTTATTTTCTTCTTTTCTTTCTTTCTTTTTTTTTTGAGACAAGGTTTTTCTGTTGTAACTCTGGCTGTCCTGGAACTCACTCTGTAGACCAGGCTGGCCTTGAACTCACAGAGATTTGCCTGCCTCTGCCTCCCGAGTGATGGGATTAAAGGCATATGCCACAACTGCCCGGCTCTCTGGAATGTTCTGTATGATCTTTGCTATGGACCCCTTCCCCTTTTGCTTCCAGATCACCAACCTAACCCCACTCAGAGCTTTTCATTTCATTTCATTTCCGCATCAATCCTTATACGGTTTCTAAATGTTAGCTTAAATTTCCCTTCTTTGGGAAAACCCTCTGAATTAAACATCTGTCTGTGTATCTCCTTAAAATTTGTGTTCTTTTTTTGGGTTTTGTACTCAAATTTCTATACTGGGGAAAAAAGAGGTAAAAATGGTAAGTTACAGAGACATTATCTTTGCCTTTAATTACTGCTCTTGGGCCTAGAGTGGGAAAGAGACAGGAAAGCCCTGAAGTATATTATCATATTACCAGGATACTTTAGAAAAATATGGAACTTTTCATCCACGAGCAGGGGCCATGTTGATCTTCTCTTTATCTGGCCAGCTTTAGTATATGTGCCGCTGAGCTGAGCATTCTGTGCTTCTCTAAAGTCTGTCTCTCACTAGCGCTCTTGTAAGCTCAAGAGAAGGGGGAAATATTTGTTCATTACTTTCAATTTCTGGCACATAGCAGGGCTTCATTTGTTTAGTTAAACAAATAATGATATGTTTCACTATAGGGAAACCTAGCAAATCACACTTAAGCCTATACATTCTTTTTCTACTTAGGAAAATGAAATTGATAGTTGAATCTGAAGATTTTTTTATTTATGGCATTATTGTTTCGGAGAGAATAAAAGCACACACAACTGTGTACAAAACAGACTATGTCACTTCAGGTATCTGTTCAACAGCAAACATTTACTACTGGTTTTATTTTTTACTGGGCAGCCATTCTAGTACTGGAGAGACACAGATGAAGGTTCCTTGAATGAGGAGTCCTGTGGAGTTGCTTAAAAAACTGATAAATCTTTGAAAGTGTACTGAAAGTGGGCTATTTTAATACTTTAAAATACTTCTGCCCTGCTTCACCTGTCCTCCCCAATGCTTTATCTTCCTATCTGTATCGTAGTCCTAGCATTTATTGGTTTTTGAATGTATCATTTACTTTATAGCCTGTTTCTTCCCATAAGAAAGTAAGCTTCAAGAAGGCAAGGATTTGTTTGGTTTTGAGACAGGTCTCAGTAGGCATCCCTGGTTGGCCTGGAACTGCTAATGTAAACCACGCTAATTTAATTTAATCATCTAATCTAACTCAAAGAGAATCACCTGCTTCTGCTTCCCTGAATGCTGAGATTAAAGGCGTGGGCTACCATTCACAAGGATTTCTATTTTGTTCATGGCTATATCTTCAGCACCTGAGATTCAGAAGCCGGTTTCAAATCTTTTTCCGTTTATTCACATTGAAGACGTTTATTTCCGCCATGTGGTAGGATCTCACTACCCAATGGTATCAGCATACTGTATCTCGTCGACTGCTTTTTATAGTGTGTCTGTTCCAGTCTCAGCAAAGGCTCTGGAAAACAATAAACCTTGGGAAAGACACACAAGGCCAGCAGCCTGACACGTTTTTGCTTTTCAGTAGAAGTTGGCTAAACTTAGGGTTAGGCTGAGGACTCCAGACTGTGGGGAACCTCTAAGAACATTTCACATACAAGAGTGAGCAAACTCAAACCGGTCATTTAGCACTCTTTCGGACTTGGGGCGTGAAAAGCACTAACGGCTTAGCAGCCTTCAGGACCGTAAGGTCCAGTAGTTATTTCCGGTACTTAGTGACCCACAAGAACGGCGTCCATCTCAGGAGAGGTAGAAAGATTTCCGGTGCTCGGCTTTAAAAAAGACTTGCTGAGTCACAGCTAAAGGCTCTGCCTCCATTCTGAGAGCAGAACCAGAAATACACCGCGAGTGGGTGAGGAGCAAGACGAGCATCCACCAGCTCGGCTCGCTGGGGAGTATTTTCTCAGAGACGCGGAGCGCTACGCGGTTTCCCAAAAACAGCCTTCCCCGCACGTCACAATCGCAGCAAAGCTTCTCCCATCATCCTCCGCCTCTTCCCCTTCGCCCCGCCCACGTCAGGTTTCGAAATGTTCTCTGGGTGCGCCAGGAACCCGGCCGGTTCCTATTGGCCCCTCGCCTTCCCTGCTCCCATTGGCTGTCTCCGCAAACGTGACGGCTGCCCCGCCTTGTGATTGGTTATCATCCTCAGCGTCATCGGCTGTCAGGCGGGTGGGATGAGGGAAGTCGGTGTGAGCGAGGCCGGGTTGGAGGAGGGGTTCAGGCCTGTCCTCCCCAGCGGCTGCGGCAGCAACAACGCCGGCGGCCGCCGCCGCCGCCCCTGGGACGCGGAGGAGGAGTGGCTGGAGGAGTGGGAGGAGGAGGTGGGCCTGGGGAGCGGGATGTCCAGCGCTACGACTTGCTGGTGAATGCTGAGGAGAGTCGCGGGTGCTGCAGTCTGTGCCACCGGGAGGAAGTTGTGGTGTGAGGCCGGGAGGAAGCTCACGGCTCTGGGGCGGATCGAAGCACGGGGTCTGTGCGAAGAATCTGCGAGACACTTTCCTAAGCTGACCATGCCTGGAAGAAACAAGGCGAAGTCCACCTGCAGCTGCCCGGACCTACAGCCCAATGGACAGGACTCGGGCCGAGAGCGGCCGCGTTGCCCGTCTAGGAGCAGATGAATCTGAGGAGGAGGGACGGAGCGCGTTCCTCAGTAATGCCGGCGACCCTGAGATCATCAAATCTCCCAGCGACCCCAAGCAGTACCGGTGAGGGAAGAGCTTCGGACTGGGGAGAGCAGGGTGCGGGCTTCGGTTGGTGCCGCCGTGACTTCTGGTCTCCGTGTCTCCCCGAGGAGCAACAGGGCGTTATTACTTCCCATCCCAAATGTGTTTGAGTGGAGGTGGCAAGGGCAATTTGGGATGTTCCGGAAGGAGTCTCTGGGTAGCCTGGCTGTCCTGGAGCTCACTCTGTATACCAGGCTTACCTCTGCCTCCCAAGCGTTAGGATTAAAGACGTGTGCCACCATTGTCCGGGTAATTTTGACTTTCATTAAAGTAGGAACTGAGGTTTTCTTGAGGATGGATGGATGGTAAGGCGGGTTTGGTGTGTTACAAGGACAGGTTGACAGTTGGCGATCTTAATTTTGGAGAGGAGGCTATTTGAGATGTGTGTTATTTTTAAATACCAAAAATACATGAGTCCCTTAAGTGAAAGAGAGTAAAAAGGTGTGAAAGAAGATGATGTAGCTTTTGTAAAATAACTTTACACCACCATAGCTAGCCTAAAACGAAGTGGCTTGTGCCATGGGTAGTTCGCCATAATTAGAATGCCTAGATGGGTTCTTCCAAAAATGTATTAGAGAGGACTTGGGTTTCAGTTGGGTGAATGGTAGGTTTGTGAGATCCCATCTAATGTTTCAATTATCTGTGGTGAACCCCGACCTGAATAAATTAAAGAGTTAGTTTGTTTCATAAAATGTTGCTACTTTGTTCTTGAAATAGTTCATATTATCTAACAGCTTCGTTTTACTGGTTGAGGAAATTGAAACCCAGGGAGTTTTTCTCTCTCAGAATTAGACAGACAAACCGGGCACTTAGGAGACAGAAGCAGGTGGATCTCTGAGTTTAAGGCCAGCCAGGTCTACAGAGTGAGTTCCACGACAGCCAGAGTTACAACAGAGAAACCCTGTCTTGAAAAACAAAAACAAACGAAAAAACCCACAAACTTTTAAGCCTGGAATCCCAACATTTGGAAGGAACAGGCAGAAGGATGAGTAGTTCAAGAGCTTATAATGAAACTGGCCACCTGACACAAAATCAGCACTATTTGCTAATATTTTATGAGCTTCTTACTCAGGTGAGTTAGAAGCCAAGGTAGTTTAGGTCCAAATTTATTATAAGTCTACAGTGTGTTATAGAGTAGGAAAGAACCCTAGAAGATCATCTTTTCCCCGCTCCTTTACAAACAACTGAAACTGAGGTCCAGAAAGAGCAACTCAGCCCTATTTAAAAACAAGCTTAATTTCTCTGTATTATTTTTGT
>JAMJFZ010001450.1:0-82970 GCA_026225945.1 Cricetomys ansorgei
TTCAGTATCCACAAATTACGTTAAGAAATACCATTGTTTCTGCATGGAGGAAGCCTCTGTAATCCTTTTGTGTGGGCTTTCTTCTTCATGTATAAACACAGGGACCGTGCGGAACATCCTCTATAGTCCTTGTGTTTAAAAAAAAATCCCTTTCTCATGTTTATACTGAAGCACGAACTGTGGGCTCTGAGTGCCATGGACCACAGAGGAAGGACTTAGCCAAAAGGGAGTTGTATGATGCTACTTACTTCATATCATTTTTTTAAATTGTTTTGAACAGAGTCTTTATTCTCAGGCTACCTTGCATACATTTTGTATCTCAGGTTGGCCTCAAACTCAAGCAGTCCCTGCCTCAGCCTCTGGAATGCATGACTACAGCTAGATACATTATTCTTGGTTATTTTCTACTATACAGTTTCACTTAAAGAGCATTATGGAGCCAAATACCTGGAGAGAGAATTCTTAAGATTGTACCAAGTTTTTAAAAATGTGTCCTCAGTCATGCACTGGTAAGAGCCTCACTTGTCTCTGTGTAGTCGCTGGTTCGGTGGGGGAAAGGGAAAAATATTTACTTGCTACATACACTTATGAGAGAATTGTATCAAAGCATAGTGAGAAGCAGATATGACCCATGGATTGTGAAATCCATCTTGTTTGTTCCTTGGAGTTAGAAAGAATATAAATTCTTTTTCTTAACCATTGAGCTCATAATATCTTGAAAATTGAACTACTAATCACCCATGATATGATAGCTTAATCGATAAGTGGTTTATAGTTGCCTTAACTACTTATCATGATGTATTTTTGTACGAGAATGAATGTTTGCTTCTCACTCTCAAACCAGATAAAGGATGTGTTTATGTATGTGTGAATTCACATGTTAGCAAATGTGTTTACATATTGCTGTCATAAAAAAGAAAAAAATATCTTTTTTTAGCAAATGAGTAATGTCTAAAGATGGAAAGCATATAAAACTACAAAATTAAAGAGCAGGCAGAAAAAAAAACCCACTGGAAATCTCTGAGATGCATGAATGTGTATTTTCATGTCTGTCTCAATAGCCACAATTATTTACCAAGGAAAGAAGGTAAGTACTTTTCTTCCGTGCTCTGGAGAACAACAACAAAAATGCCAAGATGTGTGCATTCATCTCTGATGTTCAGAAGGGTATTCACTATTCACGTGTTTTCAAAAGGATCATATTTTATCTCAAAGGGCACTGCCAAATCACTAAGATGTATTCTGCTTGAGAAACGAGTCAGCTTTTTACTTAAGTTTGGCATATGTGCTTGGAATGGAATATTTGATCATCATCAGAATGCTCTACAAGTTGTAAATCTCCATGAGATTGCCGTATGTAATTTTTGGTCACCTTAGGCACTCTACCCTTGGCTCTTCTGAAACAATGTTTCATTATGTCACCCAGCCTGGTCTTGCACTTGAGATCCTCATGCCTCAGCCACCGAAATGCCCCACCACACCCATCTTTCCTTTGTCTAATGAGCAAGATTTATTGGGAGAGTTTGATTGAGTTACTCATGGTGAAAACGTGTTTCTAGAACTTTGTCATGGACATACTTACCTTTTAATTAAAATTTTATAGCAATTTATTTATTTGCGGGTATATGTATGTGGATGTGTAGAATAGTATGCATGTGGAATGGAGAGGACATCTTGTGGGTCCATCCTCTCCTTCCACCAGGGGGGCTCAGAGACCAAGCTCAGGCCATCAGGCTTGGTCACAGGTGACGTACACCCTGAGCCATCTCACCAGCAACAACAACATTTATAGGGTCACAGTATATGGGAAAATTTAAATCTCTACAAGAAGGAAATTCAGTGACCTAGAATGTAAGTACCTCTGAAATCCTGATTGTATATATTTTAACTTGCAATCAATTCGTACACAATTATCAACAACTCTGTCGATGTTGAGGTGACTAGAAACTGCACAGCTCTTTCTATCTCAGTGCAGAACCAAGTTCACAAGGCTTGCTCGATACATACTTAACTTAGAGATATTCCCAGGAGAAAAGTTATTTTCATCAAGATTCTAAAGATACCATGAGATCACAGTCTATGAAACTATTTGTGTGGACAAAGTATCTATTTGAAGGAAACTATGTTCCTGTGAATTCAAGAAAGCCCTGACTCTTATCTGCTCATTAGCCCAATTATGAACATTTTACTAACCAGTGACTGTGAAGAAAAATCCCAAAATATTTCTGCGCATAAAAGATAGTTCTGTTTTTATTAAACTATCTGATTTGTTCTGATTTGTTGTGTATTTGGATGATGCGTTTAATTGTACACGTAGATATGGAGGTGTGCAATGTGTTAATAATAAACTATACTGAAAAACAAACAAAAAACCCTCAGTGGGTCTAATTGGAGAAAAACAACAATAAAACCAAAGACATAATTAGTATGCAAAATTGTAATGAAATTAGAACACAACTGTAGAAAATTTCAACTGTTTACACATAAGCAGGTATACGCACAGACACATGGACACACGCACACCTGCACACATGCACACACACAGAAGCACATTCACAGGTACAAATGCATAGGCACAAAGACACACAACACACACACACACACACACACACACACACACACACACACACATAGACACACGCACCACACACCAGCAATATCTTCAGTATTTTGCAGTCTACTAAAGACTTCTCTTGTGGTCTCAGCATGGTAATACTAGATGTACGGATGCAAAAAAATGTTTCTAATCTGAACAAGATCAATGTTTTTCTTAATGAATCTAATGGAAAATCAAATGTTTCCCTACTTGACAAAAGTGGCTGAGAGTACATGTGACCCATATATCTCTCCTGTGACTTGGTTAAAATAATAGTGCGTGGATTCTAAGATCTGCCCAGATAATCGTCTCTTGGTTTTATTTGTATCTTTTATGTTGTGTTTATCACCTCAGTATCTTCATCTTTCATTGTCTCTTTGACTCCATGAAAAAGGACAATAGAGTCTTAGATGCCATAAATTCTTCCTCATTAAATATCTCATCAAATATTTTAAACAAATAATTTATAAGTCAATCCAATTACTTAGAGATTGTTTCAAATCAAGTTATTTGAATTGGCCTTAGTGAGCAATTTATACAGAGTGTTATTTTTTGATTCTAGACAGAAGTATCATTATGGTACATTTTTACTGCCCTCTCTTTATGCTAAAAGCCTTGCTGCTACTAAAGGGAAGCCCCAATGCATATGTGGTACTTAAGGAGGTATGCCAGTTAGTATTCAATAGATATTTATTGAACATCAGACACTGAACAGAGTCTAGAGATATAATGGATAACAAACCCCCCCTCCCACTGTTGTTTGCAAATCCATCAGATGCTCTCTTCTATTGCTACTGCCAAAACCTAATCTTGTTGAAGGTATCAATGCCATTAAATGTTGAACCAGTGAGCAGGACTCACCTCAGTCTCTAGCCCTCCTTGGATCCATGTGAGCCAGTGATGGAGTCTACCCTAAAAGAGAGTAATAAGGGAGTAAGCAGGCTTGCTGAGAAGCTGTTTATGTAACAGGTACAACTATGACTTTATACCCTTCTTTCCAGTATTAAATGGCTATGATGCCCAACCTAGAATTGGCATTTTGATAGCCAGCAAAAGGGTAAATAGCTTCAGAGAAGCTAGATTTGTAACTATTGAGTAGTAATCCCTCTAACTTCACATTTCAAATAATGTGAAAAAAAAACCTTTTGAGCCTTATACATCTTTCTGATAAAATTATAATGTATTTTATCAGTTGTTTGAGAGTTTTATGTGATGTGTTGTGATCATATAACCTCCCAGCTCTTCCCAGATCTACCCCACTTCCCCACCTGCCAAACTTTGTACCCTATTAAAAAATCCTTCAAAATAAATTTGTGCTGCCCAAATAGTTCTGGATGTGTGGTCCTTCCACTGGAGCATGGTCAACTTAGCAGGGCTACACTCTTGGAGGAAACCGTCTTTCTCTCTCTTAGCACGTAATAGTTGCCAATAGCTCCCTGGCTGTTGGTGGGGTCATATGCCCAATTCCCCTCTCCATGCTGGGATTTGATCTGACTTGGGTTTTCACCACCTTTTGTACATGGTTCCCAACTGCTGTGATAGATGCAGTTGCCTCGACATGCCTAGAAGACAGTTTGCTTGTCATCATCCACCACCTCTGACTCTTATACTCTTTCTGCCCCTTCTGCAATAATACCTGAGTCTTCAGAGTGAGATGCAGTGTAAATGTTTCCTTCAGGTTGGACTTTCTGAAGTCTCTTATTCTCTGCCCTATGGCTAGCCATGAGTCACTGTGCTGCTAATCACCTTCAATTGCAAATAGAAGCTTCTCAGCTGAGGGTAGAGAAGCATTGATCTACTGGTATGATTGTAAATATTAGGAGTTGTTTTAATACTGTATCTATTTAACAGAATTTTCCCTAGGGATTTCCCCTAGGTCATGTGTCCTGTCTAACCATAGGTTCTTGACCTGATAAAGGTGCCAAGTATGGTTCATCTTGTGGAGTGATGCTTAAATCCAACTGTAGAGTGGTTACTCCCATGTTTTTTGTGTCAGTTTCACAACAGCCGGTGTGTCTTGCTCAGCCAGTCGTTATTGTAGCTCAAAGGGTTCATAGCTGGGTATGACTGATGGTTACTTTTCTCTTCTGGTAGCCTGCTTAGCACCTTCCAGCACTATGAAAGCTAGCCAGTAGAGATGGAGCTTTCAAATACTTACCAACTTGATTTCATTATGTATGCATCTCATGCTTGTGGTTTCTTTAGCGGTAGAGTCTTACCATCATGTTATGGATAACCAAGGGTAACAAAGAGCAGTAGCAGCATCTTGTCATGTTTGAGAATCTATAGGACTGCTGCGCAACAATTCCAAAAGAAATAAACCATTCCTGGCACTGAGCTTTTATGTTTTAAAGCGACTTCTATTTTCCATTCAGATTTCACCCTTGCTTTTTACTTTATGCATTTGTGATTGATATGGTGGCATATGGAGTGGTCAAATGTTGCCAGTTCAAAGGAATACATAAATAATATTAAAGAGGGAAGGATGCTTGATGAAGTGGCATCCTGTAAAAACAGGTAAAGTGATAACTAAATGCAGATGTTTTTCTTTATTTAAGCAAAGAATTAATTGGGAAGATGGTGGGAGAGATACCCCTGTCTTTGGGCTTCTCAGTCTTAGCAGCAACTGCTGTAAAATGTAAAGGTTTGGACTCAACAACCTCCAAAGTTTCCTTGAGTTCTGAAATCCTAGACTTATCCTAACAGTTCTATTCCTTATCTGATTCTGGAGTTACATAAACACAGGGACATCGATTCCTAGATGTGAGGAGCAGAGTGTATGTGGCCTCAGTGTTCTCTATAAAATCAATGAAGGGTGAACTGAAGAATCGCTGAGAGTCAGGGCAGGTTGGCTAAAGTTGTAGCATATGAATTATTCATGCTTAGGTCTGGTGCGTGTCTGGTTTTCCTCTAAAAGAGTTCCTACAATAAGATCAAAAGCAGAGGGGTAAGCTGCACGGAGGCGTATTTGCAAAGATGCACATGAAAAATATTACAGTGTAGTGTGAAAATATGCAAAGTGAATGGAAAGTTTTAACAATTCTGAACAATGACTAAGGTTTTACAAAGTCTTTTTGAGAATTTCTACTTCGTTCTTAAGTTGTATTTCTTTTACTTAGTGACAAATATTTTATCTGTTGTCTTGGAAACATATTCTTCCATTCCATAATTATTTTCCACTTTCTGGTTGATGACATTTCATGAGACTAACTATTAATTATTTGTATAATTTGTTTTTTGTTTGTAGCTATGTTTCTGGGTCAGATCTCCGTATAGTCATTTGTAATGATATCTGAAGTTTTCATACAGACGGAGGTTATGAAGCTTTATCATTTTGCCTTTTGTAATTTTCTATATAAGACTGACTTGGATCTGATTCCTATGAATATAGTCTTTTTTCTTTTGAAATTATCTATGTAACATTAATGGATGTTTTAAATTTATCAAATATTTTTCTGTATCTCTTGTGATAGTCATTTTACTCTTTATGATTTTAATATAGAAAATTACACTGCTGTTTGGAAAAAATCCTCCGTGGCTGTGTTTAGTCACTCCTGTGTACAGATGTGATGCCACTGTACACATGTGGAGGTTAAAAGGGAACCTTGGTGTCTGGCCTAGCCTTCCACTTTGTTTGAGGCAGGGTCTCTTGTTTTTGTGGCTGTGTAAATCAGGGGAACTGGCCCGAAAGCTTCAGGGGTTCTCTCTTCTCTACCTGCCATCCCACCAGAGGAGCCTTGGGATTACAGATGCATGCTAGCACATTTGGCAATATGGGCTTAGATCTCATTCTTACATGGAAGGAGCTTTAGCCACTAAGCCATCTGCTCAGTCCCTACACTCCCCTTCTCCCAAGTACTCCTAGATCCTCCCAATCTCCCCATTCCCAAATCCACAGCCTTGGTTTTGCTCTCTATAATTAGAAAATGAATAGCCATCCAAAATAAAGAACAAAGCAGTGAAGATAAAATAAAAACAAACAAACCTAAATAGGACAAAACAAGCAAATAGGAAAACAAACAGCCAAAGAAAGCACAAGGAACACATACAGAAATAGAGACCATAATTGGTATACACAGAAATCCCCTACAAACACAAAATTGGAAACCAGAATGTATAAGCAGAAGACCTATCAAACAAGAAAAGAAAATGCTGAAGCAAGGCATTGTGAGACAAAAACTAAAAATAACCAAAACAAAAATCAACCAACCAACCAACCAACCAAAACAAACAAACCAAAATTACAAAAAAACAGAAATCCTCCCCAAATATCTTTGAGTTTCTGTTGTGTTGCCTTCCTACCAGTGCCTGGCCTTAAGAGTGGCTTGGTACCCTGTGGGATCATGCTAGAGAAAGGTGACTTCTGATTTTCCTGTGGTTATCAATTGAGATAGGCTCTGGGTTAGTGAGTTGGGCTGGTGTCCACTTCCTCTCTCAGCACTGGAACCTCAGCAGGCCGAGGCCTAAATGGGCCCTGTACATGCTGCCACAGTCTCTGTGAGTTCACACATGCATCAGTTCTGCTGTGTTTAGAAGGCCTTGTTTCCTTGGTGTCCTCCATCCACTTCGCTCTTAAAATCTTTTCACCTTCAGTAGGGTTCTCTGAATGGAAAAAATTGATGGAGCCATCCTATTTAAGACTGAGTGTTTCAAGGTCTTTCACTCTCTGCACATTGAACAGCTGTGGGTCTTTCTATTTATGCCCATCTACTACTATGCCGAAGCTTCTCTAACGATGGATGAGCAAGATATTGATCTATGAGTATAGCAGAATGCCCTTAGTAGTTCCTTTGTCGCTACATTCCTTTAGCAGAACAGTAGCATTTGGTTTTCCTGTAGCTCTCTAGCTGAGCAGTGTTGGGGGTGGGTTTCATCTGGTGGATTAGGCCTTACATCCTGTTAGATAGTGGTTGGTTACTCCCACAAGCTTTGTGCCTCTACTGTCACCATTGTAGATAGAAGGGTTTGTAGCAGAGTTGGTGTTTACCTTTCTCCTTTGGTAGCATGCAGAGTATCTTCCAGTACCATGAACACCAGTCAGTAGGGGTGAAGGCTCTAGGTAGGTGTGAGTTGTTTCTCTCCCCTAGTCTGTGGCAGGCCTAGTCTGTTCGAGGTGGGCCTCGCTTCTTTCCCACCCAAACGGTGGGGCCACCAGCTATGCAGTCTAGCTGCTGGTGGTTGGCTGGCAGGAAGGAAGCACGGAAAGGGTGTGGGTTGAACGCCTCCAGGGGGTCCTTGGTCAGGGAACCTGAAGAGTCAACAGAACACACAATTCCAGGAGCGCTGTGGGGAGTGGGGCAAAAACTCTGCTTTATTGCAAGAGTTCCTGTCTGTTTGGTCTATTTATGGCAGGGGTGGGGTGGGGTAGGTGTCCCAATACCCAGGGGCAATGCATTGGTTAAGACAGGGAAGCAATTCTGCCAATTGCAGCTGGCCCTCTGGAGGGGCCTGGGACTTGGGGAGAACCCAGGTTTGTCAACACAGGAAGGACACACCAAGCTTTGTTTGCTCTTTGGGATGAGAGCAAAACAGTAACAGTGCCCTCTACCAATGCTGCAAGGCTTGACCAGTCCATGGGTACCATAGGTAGGCACCAGTCAGACTTCTCTGTGTTCAGTAGATTGTGTAGCTATGTTCTTTTTCAGCAGTAGGAACTTGGCTTGTTTGGAGGTTCCCATGTGACCACTTTGGCAAACAACTCGATTAGATGCAACCCATCCATACCTGAACTAGAAGCTTCATTTGGTGACAAGAAATGTCCAGTTGGGGCTCTGACTCCCCTGTTATTTGACAATTTAGATCACCTTCATATATGTATATATTTTAGGAAACTTCCATTATATTAGCTTTCCATATAGTCCTACAAATGGCCCCTAGTGTCGGCTAACCCCTTTCGTCTCTGTCTCACCTCCCTCTTCCCACTCCTCCCTGCTTGATCCTCTCATTCCAGTCCCTCTATCCATCCATAGCTATCTCTTCTATTTCACTCTCCTGGGGAGATCCAATCCCCCCCCCCAGACCTTTACTCTATACCTAACCTCTGTGCTTATATGGACTGTAGCCTGATTATTGACAACTGAGCAGCGAATATCCACAGAAAGTGAATGCGTAACACATTTGTCTTTCTGTACTGGAGACCAGCCGTGTCAGGTCAGGGCTTTGAGGAGGTGGGTGTGGAGTCGGCAAAAAAAAAAATGTCTCATGCACACGTTTTCTTGAATGAAGATCTCAGCTCTCTTTATTCATACTTTTTCTAGATGGTATCAGACTTTTCTCTTTACTCAGACTTTTTCCTTCCCCTTCCTCTCTATTCAGTTGAAGCCTTTTCCTCTCTATTCAATTTAATTTAACACACATAAATACATCTTTTGTAGGAAAAGGCAAACCTTAACAATCTTATTCTTTTCATTTCCCATAAGCACACACTCATTTACACATTTATGCATCTTGTGGATGAAGCACCTACATCTTGTAAGCTTCAAAATACATACATCTTGCAAACTCTCTTGTGGATGATGTCTTGTGGATCTAGCCTTGCAGATTCATTCTTGTGCATTCATCCAACCTTGTATACTCCTTCAATCTTGTCCATTCAACTTTGTTGATGCCACCTTGCCCATTCTCTTGTATTCAACCTTTTTGATTCCACACATATACATCTTATGTAACTTTGAGCAAAAGCCCTTAAGCAGGTTACCATGAAAACACCCAAACATAACAAAGCATCTCTCATATGTTCTGATCCCATAGACAGAAGCCAAGTATTTTTCTTACCCAGTTTCCTTGTTATGCTGTAGCTTATGGTAACCAAACAATAATCAATCATTCTATTATTTTTCTATTAAAGTTTCTTTATCATATAGAGAAGAAAATATATCTGTTACATTGTCTCTACAATCTCAAGGTGCATCAGCAAATTCATAATAATAATTGTAAAACAAAGAAAATCAAATTTGATCAAGCTTAACAGTGGACACTGAAACTCACCTGTCATAATTAATCACAGACCCTAGCATCCGCACTCCTTTTCTATTTGCTTCCTGATCTAGCAAATCCTCGGCAGCCAAGAATGTGTTTTGCTCTACGCAGATAACTCTCTCCATAGCAGCTGGCAAACATAGTCTTATTAACTATACATGTTTCTTAAGTTATTCTTTCTGGAGTTTCAGTTCAACCAATTTAACTGAGTGGCATTGCCATTTTAGAAAATCACCACTGTTGTTACGGATAGTAGTGAGGGACTAAAGACCCCTTTTGTAGCACAAGAGAGATAAAGTGACTCTAATAGCAGTCAGCATGTCAGAGTCCAGCATCATCATCATCATCATCATCATCAGCAGCAGCAGCAGCAGCAGCAGCAGCAACACCAGAAGGGGCTTTTCAGGAGATAATGCCCTGGAAACAGTGGGCGTACTCCTCAAGCTCCTGACGCTGGCTGCATCCTCTCACATGGCTCTCAGCACTCTGGTTCTGTGTTATCTTACACAGGATGATTTTTTTTTTCTGGTCACATCCATTTACTTGTGAAATATATGATTTCATTTTAACTGCAGAGTAATATTCCATTGTGTGAATATACCACATTTTCTTTGTCCATTCATACATGAACAGATATCTAGGCTGTTTCCAATTATTAGATAATATGAGTAGAGCAGCAATGAACATGGTTAAACAAGTGTTTCTGTCGTAGAATGACATGTTCATTGGGTATATGACCAAGAATGGTAGAGCTGGATTATGAGGTAGATCTATCCCCAGCCTCCCAAGGATCTGCACACTGATCTTCATAGTTACTAAGTTTGTATTCCTGCCATCAATGGATGTGTTCCCCTTACTCCATACCCTTGTCAGTGTAAACATTTGTTTTACTGATTTTAGCCATTCTGACAGGGATAAGACGAAATCTCAAAGTAGCCTTTTGCTATTATGAATGGAATGAAATGAACATGGCTGAGCAGGTACCTTTGTGGTAGAATGAAACATCCTTTGGGTATAGGCTCAAGAGAGGTATAGGTGGGTCTTGAGGTAGATTGATTTCCAGCTTTCCAAGGAAGCTCCACACTGATTTCCATAACCACCATATTGATTTCCATATTGTCTATTACAAATTTGTACTCACACTAGAAATGGAGGCGTGTTCCCTTTGGCCACACCATTACCAATATGAGCTGTCACTTGTTTTGACTGATCTGAGCTATCATGACTAGTGTAAGATGAAATCTCAAAGCAGTCTTGATTATCATTTCCCTGATGGCTACAGATGCTGAGCATTTTTTGTTTCTCAGCCATTTTTTGTTTCCTCTTTTGAGAATATACTGTTTAGATCTTAATTTTAATTGTGTTGTTTTCTTGATGTCCAGGTTTTTTAGTTCTTTATATATTTTGGATATTAGCCCTTTATTGGATCTATTGTTGGTAAAAAATATTTTCTTATTCTGTATGTTGCTGCTCTGTTTGAGTGATGGTGTCTTTTGCTGTACCGAAGCTTTTCATATTCATGGGGTCCTATTTATTAATTGTTGTTCTTAGTGCCTGTGTTAACAGTGTTGTATTCAGAAAGTTCTTTCCTATACCAATGAGTCAAGACTACTCCCTACTTTACCTTCTGTCAGGTTCAATGGATCTGGTTTAATGTTGAGGTCTTTGATACATTTATAATTGCATTTTGTGCAGGGTGATAAGTACGGATCTATTTACATTCTTCTACATTCAGCCATACAGTTTGTCCAGCATCATTTGTTAAATGTGTGTATTTCTGACTTATTTACCAAAAATCAGGTGTCCATAGGGTACGGATTTATGTCTGGGGCTTCAATTAGATTCTATTGGTCAGTGTGTTAGTTTTTACACCAATACTATGATGTTTGTATTACTATAGCTCTGTAGTACAATTTGATATCTCCATCAGTCATTTCATTATTCAAGATTGTTTTAGTTATCTTTTTTCTTTTTCTTGTGTGTGTGTGTGTGTGTGTGTGTGCCTTTCCATATGAAGCTGCAAATTGTCTTTTCAAATTCTTTTCAAATTTTGCTTAATATTCCTTTCCATATTACACCACTCTTAGTGTTCAGACCATGTCAAATCTTTACTAAGTCGAGAAGTATCCTATCTTTGCTCTTCTGGTAAATCCTGGTTTGTTTCTTCCTAAAGATTGTTGCGTTTTGGCCTAGAGTTTTAGCTGAGGAACTTTTATAATCATAGCTAACAGATCTTCAACAGATAATACATAGTTCAGACTTTGCATCCGTATTTGCCTTAGATGTTTTGAATCGCATCCTCTAGGAACTGTCCCATTTTATCCAAATTTTTCGGCTTATCACGTATACTTTATGTAGTATTTTTTGAATGTTTGTAGTATTGTGGAGCTATTTATATCTCTAAATTTTAATAGATTACTTAACATATTATAATACGGGTTGAACTCAGCATCCCATGAATGCTAAACAGCTATTGTACCTCAGACCCATCCTTTAAAGCCTTTGTGAAAGTTTTATGCATATTTTTAGTGTCTGTTTCAAAATACCAACTGTTTATTCCTTAAATATTTGGTTGAATTCATCAACGAAGCCATTTGGGATTAACATTTTATTTAAGAAATTGGTCCATAAACTGGAGACAAAATATTTCAACATTATGCAGCTGAATCTTCTTAACATTAAAATTTTCTTCTCAATAAATTTCTGAAGAATGAGAATTTATAGTCTATTCATGTGGAAGAAGTTTACATTTCTGCTGTTCTTGGCTGTTATGTATTTTATTTATCTCTGATTTTAAAGAGTATCTTGCTGCATTATAAGTACTATGAATATCTTTAACACTTTAATTGAAAGGTCAAGCATTTAATTCATTTTTGTATTCACATGAATGTTGGCATTCTCTTACTTGGCATATTTTGTGTTATATGCACTAAATGTATTGTCTTCAAACTTGAAATATAATAGATGAGAAGGTAATATTTTTTTAAAATCAATTTTCTATAATGCTTGATAAATATTTCTATTAAAATATTTATTTATTTTTGTGTGTGCAGGTGTGCATATATGTATACCTTTGTATGTAGATGTGGATATGTGCAGAATGTGTGTGTGTGTGTGTGTGTGTGTGTGTGTGCATGTGCGTGTGAATGGTGAATGTCAGAGGAACGTCTTGGGTGTTGACCCATGCTCTTTGCATTATTTTGAGTCAGGGTTTCTTTGTTGTTTCCCTGCTGCAAATGCCAGGCTAGCTGGCCTGTGAGATTGTGGAGATTATTCTGATTCCACCTCGCATCTCTGTAGCATTGCCGGTATGATGGATGCTTGTACTATGTAGCGTGCTTTTACATGGGTTCTGGGGATTTGAACTCAGGTCCTTGTGGTTTGTGCAGCAGGCACTTTTATCTCTGGTACCATTTTTCTTTCTCTAACACTCCCGCCTTTCATTTCCTGGTTAACTAGTACAAAGGATATTCCATGAAGATAAGTTATAAGATTAAGCTAGTCCTTTGAGTCTGATAACTGCACATTCCCATGCTTCAGATTTTAGAATGAGGGTATTTAGGTCATTCCAAACATCGTGCGATAAATTATGTACTGACAAATAACATAGTGACCGCAGCAGGGGTTTTTCCTATTTTTTTGTTTTTGAGACAAAATGATGTTATATGGCCTAGACCAGCATGGACTTGCTGTGGAGCACAGGCTAGCCTAGAACATTGAAATCCTTCTGCCTTGGCCTCTCCACGAGGGCTGGCACTCCAGGTGTGCACCGCTATGTCTGATGACACCAGTGCTGTACTAGGCTTACTTTGAACTTAATTTGTAGGCAAATCTCATAGGACTCACCTGGTAAAGATTTACTGGTTAGGTTTCTTCTAAAATAAACAATAAAATAAGCAAACCAATCAATGGTGTTCCAGTACAGAGACAGGAGTTGTAGTTGTAGATACTTACCGTACAGTAGGTGGTTCTCATTATGAACACACCTGTCCCTCTGCTTGTGCCCTCGGGACTGTTTCACTCTGGGATTATCTCATCTGGAGTAGGCAGGAAGTAAAGCTACTTTCCAAAAAGCCTGCATCAGTTGTACCACTACACGCTTTCCGGTGTACTCCCCCCCATGATCATTTACACTGTTTTGATAAATTCTGCAGGTAATACATGATTAAGAAAATTATTACGTCTTATTTGGCAGTTTTAAAATTATATTATTTTTTAAAATTTTATTTAAAACAGTTTTCATATAATACATTCTGATTGCAATTTCCCCTCCGTATACTCCTCCCACCTTCTTCCGCCTCCTCTCCCAACTGGATCTACCCCCTTTCTGTCTCTCATTAGAAAACAAGCAGGCATCTCTGTTCTCCTAGATCTAATCCTCCAGTCTTGTCCCTGGCACTGAACCAGATCAACTGCTGCAGCCTTCCTTCAGCCCTTCCTACCTCTCTTGTGGATTCCAGAGACTATCCCTTGCTGGCCTCGCTTGCTCCCACTTGTTACTGTATCTCAGCCCACAACTTTTGCAGATGCCTCCTGCTTAACCACAGGACACACTTATCAGAAAACCACTTAGGTTGTCTGCAGACCTTCTCTCTCTCTGTTCCCCAGACCCAATCCCCCAGGCTTATCCTCAGGTCTGCACCAGAACACCCTTGGCAGCTTTCCCTGCCCCTCTGCTCCCATCTCCTGTGGATCCCACAGACCTCCCCCTTCTGACCTTCCTCCCCTGACTTTGTTACATTGTCCCAGACCCCAACTCCAGCAGGCACCCTCTGCTAAACCAAGTGCTGCTTCTTCTAGGGCTACAAGCAGGCTGAAGGCAGATCCACACCACTCCTAATGTTTCTGAGAACTAATACCCCCAGTCTCATTCCCAGCTCTGTAGCAGGAAACCTGCTATGGTCTCTCTTTCCTCTCTGACCCCATAACCAAGGGATCAAAAAGATCTGTTCCTTCAATGTTTCTTCCCCTCACCCCTCCTAGTTATCCAGTCTCCAACACCAGCAGGTATTCCCTGTGAACATACCAGTTGAGCAGGCCAGGGAGACAGGCAACATATAGTCATCACACTCCCAGAAAATCCAGAGAGAAAGCAGAAGCTAGGGAAAAAAAAAAAAAAAAAAAACACCCACTCAACAAAGACAAGAGCACATATCAGCACTTATATAATCATCTGAAATCCAAATGCCTAGACATCAGCATAAAAACACAGTAACAGCCAGGGCAGTCTGTTTCCACCAGGGCTCTGCTATCCTACCACTGCAGGCCCTGAATATTCTGACATAGCTGAAACACACACACACACACAAATGACTTTAAAACCAACTATATCAAGATGATAGAGGTCCTTAAAGAGGAATTAAATTCCTTAAAGAAATCCAGGAAAACAAACAAAAAATGGAGGAAATTAATAAATCTCTTAAATTCAAGAAAACACAGTTGAAGAAAACAAATAAAACTGTTCCAGACTTGAAAAAATGGAAATAAAATCTATAAGGAAAATACAAACTGAGGGAATTCTGGAAATGAAAAAAATAGGAATTCTAACAGGAACTACAGCAGTAAGCTTCACCTAACAGAATGCAAAAGATAGAAGTGAGAATCTCAAGCTTTGAAGATACAATAGAGGAAATGCATATATTAGTCAAAGAAAATGTTAAAATCCAAAAATCTGACATAAAACATCCAGGAAATCTGGGACACTTTGAAAAGGCCAAACCTAAGAACAATAGAAATAGAGGAAGGAGAAGAAACTCAAGTCAAAGGCCCAGGAAATATTTTCAACAAAAAAGAAGAAAATTTTAGAAGAAAAATTTCCTAACCTAAAGAAGAAGATGCCTATCAAGGTACAAGAAGCATATAGAACACCAAATAGATTGAATAGGAAAAGAAAGTCCCTTTGCCACATAATAATCAAAACACTAAACATACAGAACAATGAAAGAATATTAAAAGTTGCAAGACAAAAAAGACAAAATAACAGATAAAGGCAAACCTATTAGAATTGCACCTGACTTCTCAATAGAGACTCTAAAAACCGGAAGGGCCTGGACAGATGTGCTACAGACTCTAGGAGACCACAGATGCCAGCCTAGACTATTATACTCAGCAAAAATTTCAATCACAATAGATGGAGAAAATAAAATATTCCATAATAAAGTCAAATTTAAATAGTATCTACAAATTCAGCCCTACAGAAGGAACTAGAAGGAAAAATCCAACCCAAAGGTGTTAACTAAGCCCATGAAAACATGGGAAAGAAATAGTAACATACCAGCAAAACCAAAAAGAAGAGAAGCACATACATGACCACTACCACCACCACCATCACTACCAACAACAACAACAACAACAAAATACGAATCAACAATCATTGGTCATTTATATCTCTCAATATCAATGGTCTCAATTTTCCAGTGAAAAGACAAAGACTAACAGAAACAGGATCCATTCTTCTGCTGTATTCAAGAAACACTCTACAACAAGTGAGGTAACAACATGACCTCAGGGTAAAGGATTAGAGAAAGATATTGAAACAAATGGACCAAAGAAGCAAGCTGGTATAGCCAGGTATAGCCATTTTCATATCAAAAAAATAGACTTCAAACCAAAACTAACCAAAAGAGATGGAGAAGGACTCTTCATACTCATCAAAGGAAAACTTCACCAGCATGATGTTTCAATTCTTAACAATTCTGCCCCAAACACAGGGGCATCCACATCTGTAAAAAGAGGCACTATGACAGTCTAAGTCACACATTGCCTCTCAGACACTAAGGGGAGACTTAAGCACTCCACTCTCACCAATGGACAGACAATCCAGATAAAATCTAAACAGAAGTATTGGAGCTAACAGACATTATAAACCAATTGGACCTTGCATATTTTCAGAACATTTCACCCAAACACGAAAGAGTGTACTTTCTACTCTGTAACTTTTGGAACTTTCTCCAAAACTGACCACGTACTTGAACACACAGCAAATCACAACAAATAAATGAAAATTGAAATGACTCCCTGCAGCCGCACAGATTTAAGCTAGATATAATCAACAACAGAAATCTTACAAACTCATAGAGACTGAAACCCTCTATTGAATATAAAATAGGTCAAGACAGAAATTAAAGACTTTCTAGAATGTAATGGACATGAATACCCAACATACCCAAACTTGTGGGACACAACGAAAGCAGTGCTAAGAAGATCGAGAGCATTAAATGCCTACATTTAAAAAAAGGGGAGCTCCCATAAGCAACATAATAGCACACCAAAAAGCCCTAGAACAAAAATAATCACACCCAAGAGAAGTAGATGGCAAGAAATAAACTGAGGGCAAAAGTCAATAAAATAACAAAGAGAACAATACAAAGAATCAATGACTAAAAAGGGTTCTTTGATAAAATCAACATGATAGAGAAACCCTTATCCAAATTAAAAGATGGAGAGAAAATATCCAAATTTAAAAAATCAGAAATTAAAAAGGAGGGCCACAACAAAAGACACCAAGGAAATCCAGAGAATCATAAGGACATACTTTAAAAGCACGTACTCAACTAAATTAGAAAATCTAAAAGTAATGGGTAATTTTCTCGGAAGATATCTCTTGCCAAAGTTAAAGATCATATAAACAATTTAAGAAGACATAACCCCTAGTGAAATAGAAGCAGTCATTAAAAGTCTCCAAAGAAAAAGAGATAGGATCAGATAGGGTTTTAGTGTCTACATTTGAAAGAGTTAACTCAAATATTCCTCAAATTATTCCACAAAATAAAAACTGAAAGAACATTGCCTGCTTCATTTCATGAGACCACAGTTACCCTGATACTTAAAACGCATAAAGACTCAACAAAGAAAGAGAATTAAAGACTAATTTCACTTATGAACACAGGTGCAAAAATATTCAATAGAATTCTTGCAAACCAAATCCAAGAACATATCAAAAAGATCACCCGCCATGATCAAGTAGGCTTCATACCAGAGATGCTAGGATGGTTCAATATACATATATCAGTAAATGTCATCCACCATAAAAACAAACTGAAAGAAAGAAAGCCCATGATCTTCTCATTAGATGCAGAAAAGGCCATTGGCAAAATCTGACACCTCTCATGATAGAAGTTCAGGAGACATTAGAAATACAAGGGACATACACAAGCAAAATAAAAGCAATTTACAGCAAGCCTATAGTCAACATCAAATAAAATGAAAAACTCAAAATATTTGTGTACTCTCTCCACATCTATTTAATACAGTGCATGAAGTTTTCAGCTAGAGCAATAAGACAACTGGAGGAGATGAAGAGGACACAAATTGGAAAGCAAGCAAGCAAAATATCTTTGTTTGCAGATGATATGATAGTATACATAGGTGACCCTAAAAATCCACCAGAGTACTTCTACAGCTGATAAATTCTTTCAGCAAAGTGGCTGGATACAAGATTAACCAAAAAATTAGTCCTCCTATATAAATAATGAAAAACAGACTGAGAAATCAGGGAAACAATACCTTTCACAGTAGCCCAAAATAATATATTTTGGGAAAAATCTAACCAAGACCTGTATGATAAACATTTCAAGTCTTTGATGAAATTGAAGATGCTAGAAGATGGAAAGTTCTCCCATGTTCATGGATCGTAAGATTAATTGTAAAATGGCATCCTGCCAAAAGCAATCTACTGATTCAGTGCAGTCAATCCCCATCAAAATTCCAACACAATCCTTTACAGACTTTGAAAAGACAAAAAGCCCAGAATAACTAAAACAATCCTGAACAATGAAAGAACTGTTGGAAGTATCACCATTCCTGATTTCAGCTTGTACTACAGAGGTATAATTAAAACCACATGGTATTGGCATAAAAACACTTACTGATCAAGGGAATCAAAGACCCAGACATAAATCCAAACACAAATGGACATCTGATTTTTCATAAGGAAGCCAGAAATTCACATTGGGGGAAAAAGCATTTTCAACAAATGGTAATGGTCAAACTGAATGTCTGCATATAAAATAATGCATATAGACCTGTATTTATTACCCTTCACAAAACTCAAGTCCAAATGTATCAAAAACCTCAACATAAAACTATAACTCATAAAACTCATAAAACAACATAAAACAGAACTCCTATAGCACAAACACTAAGATCAGCAATTAATAAATGGAACCCCATGAAACTTAAAAGCTTCTCTAAGGTGAAGGACACCACAATAGGTCAAAACAGCAGCTATAGAATGGGAAAGATTTTTACCAACTCCACTATTGATAAAGGAATAATATCCAAAATGTATAAAGAACTCAAAAAACTCAATATCAAAAAACCAAATAATATGACTTAAAAATGGGGAACAGATCTAAACAGAATCTTCAGTAGAGGACTCTAAAATGGTCTAGAAACATTTAAAGAAATGTTCAACATCCTTAGCCATCAGGGAAATGCAAGTTGAAATTATTTTGAAATTCCATTTTATACCTGCCAGAATGGCTAAAATCAATAACACAAGTGACAGCTCATGCTGGTGAAGACCTGGAGCAAAGAGAACATTCCTGCACTGCTGGTGGAGTGCAAACTTGCACAGCCACTATGGAAACAATTGTGGCTGTTCCTCAGAAAGTTGAGAATCAATCTACCTCAAGACCCAGCTATATCACTCTTGGGCATATACCCAAAGGATGCTCCATCCTACTGCGAGGACACTTGCTCAACCATGTTCATTGCAGATTCATTCATAATAACCAGAAACTGGAAACGAACTAGATATCCCTTAGCAGAAGAATGGATAAAAAATGTGATACATTTGCACAGTGGAATATTACTCAGTGGTTTAAAAAGACATCTTGAAAATTGTAGACAAATAGATGAAACTAGAAAAAAATCATGCTGAGTGATGTAACCCTGCCCAGAAAGACAGATATGGTGTGTATTCATTTATAAATGGATATTAGCAGTTAAGCTTATGATAACCAAGCTACAACCAAAGAGGTTAGGTAAAATGAAGGGGTCTATGAGGAATGTATGGGTCCTCCCTGGGAAAGGGAAATAGAATAGATTTTGCAGGTAGACTGTGGGCAGGTATGGATGGGAGAGGGAGAGATCAGATGTTGTGTGTGGGAAGATGGGGGTGGAGGGAGAGTTTGGAGAGAGACGACTGGAACTGAGGGGCATTTGGAGGGTTTGTGTGGAAATCTAGTGCAGTGGAAACTTTCTGGAATCTATAAAGGTGATCCTAATGAGTACTCCTGGTAATGGGGGATACGGAGTCTCAACTGGCCATCTCTTGTAGCCTAGCAAGGTTTCCAACTGGAGGGTCTGTGTAACATTCAATTGAGTTGTTGGCCAAGGAAGGTCCCATGGAAATCCCAAAATAACTCAGGCTGATGATAAGACAAAGGGTTGCTCTCTGCAATTTGACAGGGGGACTTCAGTGCTGAGGACAACATCCACACAACTCATTAAATGTGAAGAAGTTGAGCTGGTGCCTACCTGGGACCTTCTGCTATATTCTAGTCTCTTTGCTGCAGGAATGTACTCTGTAAGCTATCAAAGAGGAACATTGATGCCAACACAGGCTTCGTTTGATATATATATCTGTCCTGCCTGCAAAATGTGCTAGGACAATGATTGCACAGAACCTGTAGAGGAGTAGCCAACCATTATCTGATTTGACTTAAGGCCTACTCCATAGAAGAAATACATACCTGACACTGCTTGGGTAACCAAGAACCAGAGATTAGGTAGCCCAGAGAGTTAGGGTGAAACCAAACATGATGGTCCAAAAAAAATCAATAAAATTGGATTTATAATGATATTCTGGTATTATCATAGATGAATGTCTTTTCCAGACATCATCAGAGAGGCTTCCTGATGCTACAGATGGGAACAGATGTAGAGACCCATAGCCAGATATTATGCAGAGACAGAGTCTAAATTGGAGGTGTCCATCAAATCTCTCCCCTCAGAGCTCAGGGAATCCTGAGGAAGAGGAGGCAGGAAGAGTATAAGGGTCAGAGGAGATGGAGGACGGCAGGAGATCAAGACCCTCTGAATCAACTGAGCGCGGCACATGTGAGCGCACATGTAGCAAGCACAGGACCTAAATGGGTCTGCATCAGGTCCTCTGAGTATATGTCATAGCTAGCTATTAGCTTAGTACTTTTATGGGACTCCTGAGTGTGAGAAGTATTTTTATGACTCTTGTGCCTGCATTTGGGATTCTTTTCCTGTTGCTGGGTTGCCACGTCCAACTTTGATATGAAAATTTTGCTTCTACTTACTGTATTTTCATTCTGTCATGTGTGGTTGTTTTCTCCTAGAAGCCTGTTCTTTTCTAATGAGTGACAGAGAGGGAGTGGATCCTCAGGGAAGGGGATTGGGGGGGGGGGGCTGGGAGGAGTAGAGGGAGGGGAAGCTATGATCAGGATACATTGTATAAGAAAATAATCTATTTTCAGTGAAAGAAAAAAATTTTAAAAAATCAAAATAAACAGTCTTTTATGGGATAATAACAAGAAATATATTATAAAACAAAAAACCCACATCTGAACAAACAAAACAAGCATAAGAAAAAGATCGTTAGGAAAGGCACAAGGCACAGATATAGATGCAGAGATTCAGAGACCCGTTTGTTCGCACGCTCCATGATCCCATAAAAACATAAAACGTGAAGCCATCATGTATCCTCCAAGGATTTGTAGGGTAAAAAAAGATTTAAAAAAAAATTAAAAATTAAATGTAAAAATGTTAATTAAAAAAGAAAAGGTGAAAAGCCCTGACACTCTATTATGGGATAAGGAACCTCGGCCGATGCCTCTGAGTGTGTGTTCTCTTGTCCTCCTCCGGCTGGGCATGCAGCCTGACCTCGGAAGTACTCTGTTTCCCCAGTGAAACACCCTTGCAGGAGATTACATTTTCATTTGCACATGGTTATCAATTGGCGATAGCATCCATGCTAGGGATGGAAGTATGTGTTCATTTTTCCTTGTAGCTCTAGGACCCCATCTATTGCAGCCACATGCAGACCCTGAGATGCTGCCTCAGTCTCTCTGAGTTCTATGTGCTGTGTTTAAAGGCTTTGTGCCCTTGCTGTCCCCCATTCCCTCGGGCTCTTACACTCTTTCTGCCTCCTCTTCCATAGGGTTCCCTGAGCCCTGAGGGGAGGGATTTGGTGGTGACCTCTCATTCATGATTACTTCTTTTGTGTGCAATAGGGTTTTATGTAGCGCAGGTTAGCCACAACTTGAGATATAGCAGAAGCTAGCCTTGAATTTCTGATTCTTCTACCCCTATCCTCTAAGTGTTGGGGTTATAGGTTGATTCCACATGTGGCTTATTTTGCTTCTCACTAAATAAAGTTGTTCACCTTCGCCTTCCATTTAAATGAGCTTTATCTACATATGTGTGACAAGTAAATCCCATCATCTTTCTGGGGAATCATGCATTCTTCATGAACTTGGGATTGAGTATCCTCTTTCTCAGAGGAATTAAACAAATGAGAGACCTGTCCATGGTTTGAAAGGCACTGAACCAGGCATCCTTGGTTCATTATGTATCAAGCAGAGTGATTGCTTTTCTAGAACCCAATTATGAATAGAATCATCAGATGAAGTGAAGAATTAACTAAAAATTCCCTAAGACTCCTTCCTGTTCAGTAAACTGTGCTGAGATGCTCAGGCATGCATCTCTCGCCAGTGCATTTCAGAGCTCATCAGATTCTGATTATATCACGGCTATCACCTGTTTCTTAAGTCTCCTAATTGTGCACAAAGAGATGCTTCTGTGATATGAAATATGTTTCTGTAGCAGCTCAAGGAACTTTTCACATTTTGGAGATTTGTGAGTGCATATATTTTAAATAGGCAACTGCAGATCTTTAGCTCTATCTTCTTCACCCCACCATAAATATCAGGCGCTGTAATTAAAGGAAGGCCTGTAACTGGAGTACAGAATAGATGGCGCGTCTCCCAAAAGGACAACTCTGAAAGGAAAAAATATCCTTGTAAAGCAACGGGAGTGTGCCCTGTGATTATGTGCTCTGGGGCAGTTACACAGCAAGTGTGATGGGGATTACAGATCTGCCTGCTCTGCAGGAAGGATGTGCCTATTAACAGAAACCAGCTGTTCGGAAAAAATGCTCTGCCCAGAGTACTGAGAGAATGTCTTAATTTAGCTCTGGGTCACATTTATTACTGCTGTGTTTTTTCCTTTTTTTGGAAACCATCAGCCCCATTCAATTAATAACATTCCTGCGAATTTATGCAACACAAAGGAAATATTAAGAATAGCTCATCTAGAGCAAATCTATCTCTGGGACTTAACAATTTGATTTTGCACATGTGTCTGTAGACTCTCAAACTAGTTGTTTTTCCATCCAGGCCTAGGTAAGGAGGTAATTTCATCAAGATTGTGCCTTCCTTTAAAGAAGGCTAATCTGACTGCACAGGTTACTGGGCCTCTTTCTTCCCCTAGCACTGGGGAGACAGGAGAAAACTGCCCCAAGAATTAAGGGAATGCCAAATTCCTACTCTCCTCATCCTATAGCTTCTGGCAAAATTAGGAATCTTCCTAAGTTTGAGAAAAAAAAATCAAGTGACAGCTACGTGTCATGGTCATTCTCAATGCAAAAGTGAAAAATGCACAAGCCTTGGGGAAAAGGGCTAATTTTTAGACGGCCGAGAGAGTAAGGACACTTGCCAAGCTTGATCGTAAGTTTGAGCCCCAGCACCCACATGGTAGAAGGAGAGAATGGACGCTTGTAAACTGTCCGCTGATAAGTGCACTTGAGCTGGGACATGCACACAGGAACACATACAAACACACATATTACATACATAAAATGTAGTCAAGAATGAAATGGCTAACTATAATCACAGGATCGCATGTTCTGGATTGAATCTCTGGGATATCTTCCTGTCCAGAGTGTCCTATTTCTCTGTCTTCCTCTTATAAGGAAAGGGTGTTTACTGAGGCGCTCTGAAGGACAGGTTGAGATGGTTCACACTTTTATACAACATATCATTAGATTTCCTCTCCCAACACACAAACAGGAGAAACAACCACTGATGAAAAAAACATGTGGTGAGTCCTCTGTAGATACAGAGGATTGTAGGAACTCTTCTCTGGTTGTGTTTTGGTATGCTTGGATGTGGCAGAACAAAGCCTGACGCTAATGGCATGTACGTGAGGCTTGCCAAAGAGCGCACATACATGGCTTGGCAGCTAGACAAGCAGCGTGCATACGCAACTTGCCAGACTGCGCGCACACATGGCGCGCATGCGCGGCTGGGCTCCTACGTAGGACCAGACCAGAACATGCGCGGGCATGTGACCACTGTTGCCGCATGTGCAGTTAAACCTCCCTGTTCCAGCCAACCTGAAAAACTGCCAAGGGGCCCAGAGACAGATGACGTGGGGAGACACAAGCCAATGTGAAAGAGCCACAACAGAAGCCTACAATCCAGGAGCCAATGGGCCGCTGGGTAAGGGTTTAAAAGGGGCCCCTCTTCCTGGAATAAACCGAGTCTGCTTCTGCCACCTACCTGACTCCTGGAGTCTGGGTGCTTGACTCTGAGCCAGCTCACCCCTGCCCTCAACGTCCCGGGACTGGGTTCAGCAACAGGTACATCATTTTAAGCAACACTTGAATGTACTCTTGTGTGGGAATGTGGCACTGAAATCATAAATGGAAATCCTGGTGTACTTTTTTCACATGGTGAGTGATATAGGGGATGACATTGAAGACACAGGGATAGGCATGAACTGAGGCTTTCAAAGACTTGAGAGTACTCGAGTCAGACATGTATGCAGAGAGCTAAGCAAGGAAGGCTTTGAGAGCTATGCCAGGAAGTTTGAATTTCGTGTGTAGAGCTGTTTAAAATCTTTGAAGGGTGTTAAGGAGAAGAATGGCCTTACATTGAAGGCTGTAATGATCTCTACACCTTGAACTCTCACCTGTCAGTCAGCCTTCAGCCTGTCTGGTAGTGTGTAGGTGAAGGTCTGACTGAGTTCCTTGAAGTTAGGGACTAACCCATAAAAACTGTGACAAGTCAGACCTGAGGATATTTTTGAACAGGGATGGATAAAGTTTGTAGTTTAAAACAAAGAGCTGAATGGGTAAATGAATAGAAACACTGCCATGTGTATTCAATCTTCTCTTGTTTCCTGACTTAGGTGAGATATATTACTATCTGACTTCAACTTAAAATAGTTAATTTATCCCACACCTCATTAGTATCTTACATGAAGAAAAATTCAGAAATAACTCACTTGTTGGTTTTCACTATATCATCAATTCGATTTATAACAATGACATTCATTGAAATTCTACCAGGAACATGTCAGTGCTCTAGAGAAGTCATAGGCAATCCAGAAACAACACTAAGACTTTGCCTACGTTGGCATTCAGCTTTTTTCTCCAATATACATTTTCCTGGTATCTTCTATTTTACTTCATAATTGAACAGACAATGCCAGGTAATTCAGGTGATATCTATCTCTCTCTCTCTCTCTATCTATCTATCTATCTATCTATCTATCTATATATATATCAACTATCTTGTATCAACTTATTAATCACTCAAAAGACTTCATATCATTTCATTCTCAAATTCTTTTCAGTTTATCAATCAATCAATCAACAAACCCATTAAAAGTTTATCATCCCTTGCTACCCACAGCCATCCCTAGACACAATTACCTTCATTGTTTATTCCATATGAAAATTTCTTTTTAACAAATGTCAACCTCATGACTCCTCTTCAATTATAGGGAGAAAAGCCCATTATGGTTTTCCATATTAATATGCTCAGAGTTAATTTGGGTTTACTAGTGTAAAAGCTAAAATTCTTCCAGGAACTGAACTTCTGTGGCAGCCATATTGGGTTTGTTTACCATCTATAATTTTCTTTTCTTCCTTTTTTTTTAGTCATTTGCTTCTCAGATAAATACAATACATCCTGATTGCATCTCCCCCACCCTCCAACTCCTTCCAATCTGCCTGCACCTCCCTCTCCACATAGTCACAGATCAGAATGGAAGAATCACAGAACTGGAGAGTGAAAGGTACTAACCCTTTGTAGAGCCTCTTCAGTAATCTGGCAGTTTCTTCTTTTTGTAGGTTAATTGTATTAGCTAGGAGATAAAATATTGTTCACTGTATTTATAGAAAAAGTGTGAAAAGAACCAATTAAATTCTAGAACAAAGATTGTCTTTCTCTATTTGAGACCCATGAGGTCAAACAGCCAGCATATAAATCTGGACTTTCACATTCACTCTAAAAGACAACATTTTTAATTTATAACTCTTAGAAAATTTAAAATTCTCACTCCAGAATGATATAAAAATATCTTTATTTTGAAATTATGTTTAATGTGGCTATAGTGTATATCATAAGATTACTGTAAATTTTTGAAAGTTGCATGCTTTAAATTTTCCCATTTCAGTAATTTTTTGGCATTCATTTTCCTTTCAAGCAAGGGAAAAGGAAAGAAACATTTAAATATGCAAGAAAATTGTATGGTACATTTATAGTTTTTGATGCCTGGGCCAATTTGAAGTGTTGTAACTAATGCTGTTAAATAAGCATTAAATTCCCTCTGTGAATTGAAGAGCACAAAGCTTTGAATGCTTGACTAATATCTGGTGCAATTCTTTTGCTAGATGACAGATCCTGGTGTGCTTTTCATTTGGACAAACAGAAGACCAGAGAATTTTAGAGCTTTATAGGTTAGGCTTCCTGTTCTGAAGGGGTGCAAAATCACTCTTAATTTTTTGTTGACACTGGAGTGAATACCAAAAGTACATGCAATGCTCAAAGTAAGAATTTTAAATTTTTTAAGCATTATAAATTAAAAATACTGTCTTTGAAAGTGAATTTGGAAGTACAGATTCAGAGGTAGTTCTGGATTATGCATCATGTAGTAAGTGCTTCCCTTTTGCCTAATAACAGTAACTATCAGGAAGATTATTAATGTTAATTAACATGATGAATATTACACATTTTTATTTTTTGAAATTATAATTACATTATTTACTTTTTCTCCAATTAATAGACTCCTTTTCTTTAATTATTGTTACATACACATACATATTCTTAAATACATGCATGCAAATACTGACTACTTGGTATTGGATAAGCAATAATCGTGTTTATAAACTAGATTGAATTGAGAAGCAATGCAAGAACTTTCATAGGCAACAAGGGAAACCAGTACAAGAGAGAGGATATGTGGGTAGCAGACAGCAAGTGCAAACAGTTTGGAGGTAGCTTGGTGTTCGTGCTCATGTTAAGCAAGTGTATGTTCCAGTTGCTAGACACAGAGCGACAGATTTGAGTATATGCCACATTGGGTTTGACTCTCACTTTAGTCTCAATTCTCCTTTCTATGAAACTTTTCCTGCCTTTGGGGACCTGTGTATTTATCTTATTGCATGCTGGAAGTATGCAATTTCTTTTTACAAGAGCTCACACTTAAGATTTTAGCATGTGTCTAAGGAGATAGTAAACTGGGGACTTCTTGAGATTTTTGAGATTTTAAAGACTCTTAGACATGGACCATATGTGTTTTGCTCTGTCAGCTGAGTGTGAGGCTTTTTGATAGCCAGAGTGGGATGTTATGGTTTAAGGAGATGTGCTTGTGTGATAAGTTGTCATGAAGTAGATTTGAGATGGTTAATCCTGATTGTTGACTCGACTGAATTGTGAAGTGCCTCGCTGACTCAAAAAGCACATTTCTGCATAGCCCTGTGAGGACATTTCCGGAGAGGGTTGAATTAAGTGGGGAAGGGTATCCCTTGAGTGTAGGAGGTACCATCTCATAGTCGCATGGCCCAAATGCAATCAAACGGGAAAAAGAGAAGGCACACTACTTATAGACACTCTCCATGCCCCTGCCTGTCATGAGTTGATAGGAATTTTTCTTCCTCGGGCTTCTCACCTTTAATGGTGTCCTCACAGACTTTGTCAGCCTAATGGGAAAATTGACTAGATTAACTCTTAATTATGCTCCATTCTTGGTGTTAAAATGCTTTATAAAGTGCCATTTCTTTCAAACAGCTATGTGAAATCAATTTACATTATAAAGAAAAAAACATTTTAGAAGAATGAAGGAACTCACAAAAACCCGTAAGAGTTTGTAGAGGAAGGTTGGAGTTTGACCTTGTAGTGTGTCTTCCTTCAACCACTGTCTTGACCACATTGATAGCTCATTGCTTGATGTACCTGTGCCACACTGGTCACGTCCATATGAAAGCATCAGTGAAAGGCTTCCTGCTGTGTCAGTCCAAGGCATAAGTAAATGGGAGAGAAGAACTGAGAAAGGGAGGGAAGAGGAGAGGGAGAAGGGTCACGAATAATAGAGATCAAGTAGAGGCAAAACTTCCCGGGAATCCAAGGAGATGGTTCTTGTCAATAAAGTGTCTCTGTAAGCAGGGCATACTAAGCTTTCCATGTAGATGAGTTTGCCAAGATCCTTATGCTGTGGGGTACTCGCCAGAGAAGACTGCTTGGACATGAGTTTAAGCCAATAGAAAGTCTTTACCAGTCAGCCGGTGACTATACTAGGCTTGTGTAGCCCCAAACGTTTCTGCATTTAAGCATAAAAACCATATTCCGGGTTGACATCTTTCAGTTTACAAGAATAGTTAGCCAGAAGCAGAACTACAGAAGCTAAAAAGCAAGGTTAGCACATGTTAAGACTTTCCCAGAACTATATGGACTTTGTTTTGGTTTTGGTAGGTGATGTTCTCTACATGGTAAGTCTTACAGCCTGAATAGCACTTTCATCATGGAGTCGGTTGTGTTAAGGTCTCAGGGCCCAAGTTTCTGGAGCCCTGTTGCATTCCCCACTGGCCTTAGTGAATGAGTCAAACAATGGACTCATCTTGTTTTAGTTTAAGATGCAAGGCCCTATGGTTAATTCAATCAGAATGAGAATTAGTCTTAGTACTGATAGCAGAGTAGTTAGCCAGTGGGATCAAGACAACAGAGAACTATCAGCCTCTACCCTAAACACACATACACACACAAGACCACTGTACACACAACCAACCTTGGGATCAGCACATTTAATTATTTCATGATAATGAAGTTCTCATGATTTAAAGACACCAAATAAGTCCCCACCTCCTAATACCTCTGCGCTGAGGATCAAGCTTCTATCTAATGTGTGTGCTTTGGAAGATCTGTTCAAACAATAACTACAACTGCATCCATTATTTCACATAAAAAGTGTGTGTTGTGAAAAGAGTTAAGACTTATTTTCACAGCAAATTCAAGTAAATGATTTATTGTTTATATTTGTAGTTATGATAGACTCTGTTTCATCTTATAATTGTAGATATATACCTTTTAACTAATGTACGTAACACTGTGACAATTACTGAGGGAAAAACATGTTAAGGGATGAAAGATTAACTTTGGCTGGCAGTCTCAGAGATTTCAGTCCAAGGGCACCTGGATTCATTGCTTTGGGCCTCATTGTGGCAGTTCGCTTTCCTTATAATGGACAGGTAGCAGAGAATGACTGACTGGAAGAAATCAAGACAAGGTATAGCCCCAGAGGACACACGGTATTTCTTTCATGAAAGCAAAGAACTAAAGCTATAGTACCTCCTAAAACAGAATCCCAAGCTAGTGTCTACCCTTCAACACATGAGACTATGGGCAATGTTTCATATTCAAGCCATTGTATCTTCCTAGCCTCTCATCTCCAGGTAAATCTCATTTCAATCTCTGAGTTTTATTTACTTTGGCATCTTTTTAGGTTGTGTACAAGAGTGGGGTCTTTCTGTGCCTGGCTTGTCTTCACTTAGCATAATGTCCTCCAGCTTCCTCCTCATTGTTACAAATGGATAAATGGCTTTCCCTTTTAAAGCGAACGATTTTCCAATTTGTGAGTCCATGCACATACAAGTATATGCATACACATGCTCATTTTCTTTATTCATCTGTGGACTGAACTGATTAGTGTTATATACTGGCTACTAGGATCAATGCTGCAATAAACATAGACTGGCAGATCTTTTGTTAAGGTAGTGGTTTTAGTTCATCTGGTTATAACCTCAGAAGCAGAATGGTTATATTGTTTGGTACATAGTTATCTAAGATTCTTGGCTCAGTTTCACAGATTACCAGTTGACTGTGGCTTACTACTCCTGATTCACCATCCATTTTTAAAGTCATGAGAGTTTGTGTAAGCCCTATTTTCATTTCCTTTCCTTACTTTCTGATCTATTTCTTCCCCATGAAGGACTCCTTAAGCCAGGGATGCTGTGTGCATATGCATCTTTCTGGCCTGGTAGTGTGAAGAACTGGAAAATCAGAGCCAAGAAGTACATTTCTCCTTGAGAAGTATTTGAGTTCTGGACAGATCTTCTTAGTTACACTAGGAAGATTAATTGTCAGAAAGTGACATTCCATACCCTTCTCAGATATTAGCCAGGGAGCTTGCTTCCATGTAATACAATTCCTGAGCCAGTTCAGCCTTTAAATGATTGACCCTCTCATTCACAGGCATTGTTAAATTCCTCCCCAGGGCTGCGATGTAAAACTTTCCCGTGTTTATTCCACTGTTTATGCTTCCCTGGTGGAAGACAAACATTCTAAGTCCCTTCCTTGATGCAGGGAAATATAAAATCGGAAATATGATTCTTCCTTTAAAAAAGAAGCAGCTTTAATTGAAGAGTAGCAAGGCGATTTCCTGGAGGTAAAATACAAAGTTCTTGTCTATTCCGTTGCCATTTTATAAATCCCTTTCGTGTACTTATAAGAAAACTCAAATCTCAACCCAGTAAAATAGACAAAAAAAAGAAAGGAAGAAAAGAAAGGAAACACCTTTGTTTGAATAACTAATCATATTTGTAATACATTTCACAGATTAGCTTAAACTTGAGGATGTTCTGCCCTTGGGATGGTGATGATCAGTCTGTTAGCTCTCTCTGCTGTGTTCAGCATGAAGAGAAAAGGGGGCTCCCATTGTCATTCTACTCAACCAAAACATAGCCTCCTACGTGGAAACCTTGGTTCATATTAGTCTAGAACTTGCATTTTGGATGGACCACCATAATGGATGGAAGGGTAATTTTGCAATTATTGTAGGTACTTACAGTTGAATATCACACAAAATATTAAATGAACTTTTAATTCTTACTGCACTCCAAGGTCGAGGATTTTATTATGAATGCATATTAAAGCTTTAGTAAGAGTCTAAGTATGTGGGAGAAGTCTGAGGTCTAGGTTTTCAGGCCCAGCTCTTCAGAATAGAACAAACCTCTTCCTGTTTCCAAAGCGTGTGTTCCCACTTTGTCTTCAGCACTGTTTTGTTTCTCTGATGGTAGGGAGTGAACCCAGGTCCCTGGGCGTGCAATGCAAGCACTCTGTCACCAAGCCATATTTCCATTCCTTCTTCCTTCATAAACACATATCCACATCAGGATCATCCAAAATCTAGGCGCCTCTGTCCTGCTGAAATGGCCCAAATCAAGGATTTGGGATCAAATTATCAAAATATTAAAGATCACACTACAGAAAACACAAAACTGTCAATAGAACAGAATTTTTCCAATTGAAAGTTTTGAAATGTTTTCTACCCCTCCCTCAGACCCAAATCACATCAACGGAGTGTCAATTTTATTCAAGGATGTAGCTTGGTGGTTTCATATCCCCTGCTTGACGTAGATTGCATCTTTCCTGTGTGAAGCCAAGCTCTCAGTAGCCCCAAGTGTCTCTCTAGCAGCCCCTTTGGCTCCCCTCTCCTACACTAAAGAGAGGCAGCTGCTTCTTTTCAAGTCTTTCTCCTCCTCCTTGTTCTGTGGAGCATTTTGCTCTGAGAAAGATGCTTTGAAAATTGTGTGCTTTTGTCTGACACCCAAATTGATTTTAGGCTGTAGAACTTTTGAAACATGCTTTTCCCAAGTAGAATTCAGAATCGGCGGGGGTTCTCTTAAAAAGCATATATTGGGAGTCTTGTTGTGGTTATATTATGACGAAAATATGCTTCATTGTTTAGAGAGAGAATGGCAATGACCCCATACACATAAGTGTACCTGCTGCAGGCTAACTCTACTCTATTTAAAGGGGAATTCTCCCCCTCGCTTTTTTGGTTTCTTGAAGGTTAAAATATGGAAATAGGTTGCTATTAGATAACTAGACCTTCCAAGATATTGAAAAAGAGAGTCCAAGCCTTAAAGGCTTCCAATACAACAAAGAATATCCATACATTGGGCCTAGGAGCCACACTGAACAGAGGACTTCTTGGCTACAGAACAATGGCACCCAATCTTGCTTTAGTGATGCTGCAAGACCCCCCTTTTAAATACTCAATGAGAAAACTAGATTATGAATTTTGGGTGCTGTCACTGTCCTGTCTGAAAGAGGCCCTTAAAAGCTAAGAACTGAAATTCACAAACACACACACACACACACACACAAACTTACATATGTGTGGGTTTTTCAGAAATTCATGAAATATAAAATCGTAGATTTACCTATGGCTTTTCAAACATCTTAATGTTATCTTTCAGTCCTCTGCTCTGCCTCTGCATCCCCCTCCCAGCCCTTCCCTGGGCAAGTTTCCCCACAACTTTTCTCTTTCCCTTCAGAGCATCTGTGTTCTACTCATATATGAAATTCTTTAAAAAACTCACAACATAAGTAAATAAATAAATATTTTAAGTCACTTTTTCAAAATGAGTCAGTGTGATGAATGTGTTCATTCAGAGACTAGTCATGTCTAAGTCCCACCGTACTGACAGCCAGTGGAATTAAAAATAACATCTAACTTTCACAATCACTGCCTCAAAAGAATACCACATGTTGGATGCTTTTAGAGTGTAAAAATGGTTCTTGCTGCTTCAATATATAGAAGGTTTAATTCATATATCCACCATGGGAAAAAAAAATCTATAAAAGAACTGAAACTAAAAAAATAGCTTTATACCCTCTTCCATGAGTCATTTATCCTTTTGTTTACATTCTGCTCTTCTTAATCCCCTATAGATATTACTCTCTTAGGCTCCTTTCTAAATTTGTAGACATTATACAAACTTATACCTGTCTATATGTGATAAGCTATATATATATATATATATATATATATATATATATATATATATATACAAGATAGACTAGGGTCTCCATATAAAAGAGTATATTGTGTATGGAAAGTAAAAGGTCATAATCTAAAATAGAGATCCCAGGTTGAATTCATGGGTTCCTGATAGCTGAGTAAGTTTACACACACTTCTTTTCCAGATACTAGAGAGCTGAGGAGGGGGCGTTTCATGGGAATCCTAGGTTATATGTAGTCAATTACTGAGTGAAACATAAACAAAATATAGATAGCCTCCATGTTCTTAAACATTGATTCTGCTTTATTTCTTTATGAGTGTGCATGTAAGCATATACTTGCACTTAGATGACATTAAAAAGTTAGACAAGACCAGGCAATGCTGTAACTTTTCAGAGATGCTGTGACTTGAATGAGAAAGGTCCTGGACAGGTTCATGTATCTGAATAGTTGGTTCCCAGTTGGTAGCGCTGTTTGGGGAGGTTGTGAAACCTTTAGATTGGAGGGCTTTGCTGGTGGAAGCATATCACTGGGTGAAGGCTTTGGGAGGTTGTGGCTTTGTCTAACTTCCAGTTCATTCTCTGTGTCTGTGTAGAAGAGAAGTTATCAGCCATCTTCCTGCTCCAGGCACCTGCTGCAATGCCTTCCCCTCTATTATGGATTAACCTTCTGAATTAGTAATCTCAAATGAACTCTTTCTTCCACATGTTGCCTTTGGTCGTAGTATTTTATTACAGAAATAGTAAAGTAATTAATAAAGATGTGTCTGGCATGTGTGTGTGTGACAGCAGTTTGTGTTCACTAATCATCTCACGTTGTAGCTTTAACTCCAGAACAACATCTCTCACCCAGCATGTTGGTATTCCTCATGCTTTCAGATGCAGCTGGGGCATTTTTTCGTTCTCTGCTTCTAAAGCAACGCTTAAGCTTGATATTTCCAGATGCTATTCTTTATTAGATCAGTGAATTTTTGTTATGGGAGAAATACTCTTTGTTTTGCTAAGAATTTAAAAGTTTGTAAAATAGTATACTATGTTATGCTTACAACATTAAGAGAATTTTGATAGTTTGTAGGGCCTCCTGAAAATACATATGGAAATTAAAATTTTCTATTTTCCACATAAAATGGAAAAAGAAAGAAACCACAAAACACACGGGGAATCTCGGTTTGGAGAAGTAACAGACAGTATTAGATTATTAGGGGCAAACTGCCTCTTAGTCCAGCTGCAGGGAAAGAGCAGTTTTTTGATGCTCAGAACAGAAAGAAGATGAAGCAAGTATTCATCTTTAGAATAACAGGGGAAGAAACCAATTTGACTCAGTATAAAGGTAACAATTGAATTTGTCAGAAGCCGACAGAAGAAAACATGATATCCTATTTTACTTCATCATCTTTACATTTATCTTGTGGAAGTATAGTGAACAGGCAGATTTGTGGCCATTATTTAAAGGTCTTTTTGGAGCAACAAACGTCTGAGGGCTGGGTCCTGCTTTGTAATTAGGATATTGATTCTCTGGGGGCAAAGGAGCCTTCTCTTGACCTGACTTGCCCATGCTTCTTGCGGTCACTAAGACCTTGTGATAGTTGTTGAAATCACACACCCAGAGCCGGAAAGAAATAATTCATATTTCTTGGCCTCATCTAGAGGAGTAAAGTTTTGAGATTGCAGATTTCTGAATTGAGAAGGCTGTGATCCTGTATTCAACACAAAGTAAACAGTGGGCTTTGGCCAGTTTTCCCCCCTTCCTTCCTTCCTTCCTTCCTTCCTTCCTTCCTTCCTTCCTTCCTTCCTCCCTCCCTCCCTCCCTCCCCCTCCCCCTCTCTCTTTTTTTCTTTCTTTTTCCTACAAAATAAACGTATGCTAGTAAGTTATCCATGTGTGAAAAGAAACACTCCCAGATCATATTGCACACTGAGTTACTAAAAAATAAATGAGATATCATAAGTAATTGATTCTAAACCGACCTTTGGTTTTTAAATTTAGATCTTAAGCTATATGCTTGCCTTCAAATGAACTGCATAGTTTTGTGTTCTTTGCTCAGGGTCTAGTAATTCCACCTAGGAGCAGAGCTGAGTGGGGGTGGGGGTAGGAGTGGGAGTGTGTTTTAGTTTTGTGTGGTTCACCTGCCTCTGACAGGTTTTGTCAATGCTCATCTCTAAAGCTTATACATTTACATTTCTCATCTGCATATCAAAAAGCTGGGGACAGCCATGGAAAGTCCTCTCTGAATGCTCCCAGTAGGATGCTTCCTGAGGATGGAGAAACACCTTCCATCAAGATGCACCATCCTACCGAAGAGCTGGCTTCTGACATGGAATCATTCAGCAGATTACAACTTTTTCTTCTGTAAACATTCATCTCCAACTTAATCTGCCACATAATTTGGGACAGATGATGGTTGGTTCCAGTTCTTTCTACTGTTAGGGCAAGCCGGGCGGGTTTCTAAGGAACCACGAGACACGGACCGCTGTAACATACATGAGGCATTTATTTGATACCGGCGCGCCCCGGGTCCCGCCTATCCCACGCAGGAGATGAGCATGGCGGGCCTCGATCCCCTCCCCACCAGCCCTTTTATCCGGTTCAGGGGTTAGGGGTCTGGGGATGGGGCTCGTGCAGCTGATTGGCTCCGAGCTCTCAGGAGTTTCGCGCGCGCGCGGGATCCAGGGGCGGTGTGGTCAACCTGTGCCCTTGGAAGCCACCTTTGAGACAGGGTGGCGCCCATGGAGCCCGAGAAGGAAGAATCCCTGCTGATATGCAGGAGGGAGGAGGCTGGGGGAAGAAGGAATCCTGTTGACAGGTGTTAAGCTCAATGGTCATCTTCCCTGTGGGTGGGGAGGAGACTAAAGAGTGCTGTTAATGGCCGTGCTTGGGAAGACATTTTCCCCTATATGTGATTGCATTTATTTCTTAAACCCTTTCACTCCCCACTTTTTCTTTTTGCACTGCTCCAATCATGGAGCAGCTGTTTCTAGCTCCTGATCATAAACCCTTTCACTCCCCACTTTTTCTTTTTGCACTGCTCCAATCATGGAGCAGCTGTTTCTAGCTCCTTATCACTAGCATTGATTAATTTATAGTCAACCCCTGTAGGATTCCTAAGAAACTGGTACTGTTGTCTGAGAACCATAATCTGTACTGTACTGATTTTATATTGTCAACTTAATGAATCTGAGTCTATCTGGCCTCAACAGGGTAATGTTCTGGTGTGCCAATAGGCACTATACATGCCATGTCCCCAGTCTTAGGGAGTTTTCTTTTGACTGAAAGTTCCAGCCTGTGGAAATGGGACGTTGTAATCTCTTAGACTGCTTCCTGCTGAGAGGGGACGTCGTCAGGGGCCCCAAACAGGCTGATATCAGTCAAAAGCTGGTGGGAGGGGGTTAGGCAGTGGGGTACATCTAGTTTGCTGATCCAGGGGTGGTCACATCAGCTGGACTGGCCATTAGCTTTCAGCAAGTCCAGGGCTCACAGCTCACAGGAGTTGAAGCAACTTAATTCTTGGATGGCATCTGTTAGTGAAATGGTGATCTGTTGAGACAGATAGGACTAGAGGAAAGTTAAAGGTCACCGAAGCCTGCATTTGGAAGAATCACCTCAGACTCAGGCCTATCTAGGCACTCAAAAACATGTTTTTTAGGGTCCTTAGGTGGGCCATGATTTATGTTACACAGAATCTGTATTTTAGTTCATTAACATCTGTGTACAGAGTACAGAATCATAAAAAGTTCTGAAGCAACCAAAACCGAGAAAAAGAAATAAAAGCATGCTGTACACCACTAAGACAAAATCTGTCCTTTTGAATGCAGACACAATGGTTTTTGGCTCCTTTTAGCAATGAACTATGATTATATATATCCAGAAGAGAAAGGGGAAACTAAGCCAGACTCTAGACCTGGAACAATCTGGATAAAAAACAATTATACCAGCTCAGCAGAACATGTATCTAGGATGTTAATGTCATAACTTTGAACCTGTAAAGTTTACCTAAAATCAGTTATTCAGACTTTTACAATTTACCTAGGCTTTTATCTCTGCAGATTTTTAACATTTTAAATCACTTTCTTAGGCCTCTACATTTTAACTCTCATAATATTTTTTTATGTTAATAATATATATTTTTCTATACTAATCTGACTACCCACCAGAGACATGAGCTGTTATTACTGAGTTACATTAAAAAAACTATTTGCCTCTTAGCAGGGAGCTCATTTATCTTATTTAGAAAGGGACTCTAGTAGCCCCAAAGGGAACTGGTCGTCACCACCAGAGATCTGGGAATACCAAATCATAGCAAAAAGTATACTTCAGTTAAAATGCCAGAGACTTATCCATACCTAGACATATGACCCTGGACTCTCCGTGTTCTTTGCGACTTTATGGGGAACAAAGGCCTCAAGTCTTCTGTTGCCAGGCCAGTCTTCAGTTGCCAGACCAGTAGGTATCTTTCTGTGGATAAGACTCAGAGGGATCGAACCCCGCTCTGTCCATCCAAAGCAGGGTGATCTACTCTCTAGTGTCTTATTTGTCCACTATTTTAGCCAGGTCTATGGCAGGTGAGGCATTGGCCAGTTTGCCCAGTAGTGCATTGTCACAATCTAGGTGAGGTTATTTTGTCCCCGTCTGTCTTCTCTGGAGGCGTTGGGGTCACTGTTAGGATCTGGGGTCTCTACTTGTAACTCTAATTAAAAAAAAACATTATCAGCAGATCTCTGAGGGGTGAGGGCCATCTATATTAAGTACTCTTAATAGATTTTCCCTTTATTTATTAAGTGGAGAGACTATTTAAACCCTGGCTCTGCCATTGATTAAAAAATGTGCCCTTGGTGATTATCATTTAACTTATTTAAAAAATCATCCTCTCCATATGTAACTTGATGTCTGTGCAAGGGCATAGGAATGCAAATTAAATTGGACACATAAAAGTGTCTGATATGCCAGATACATTGCAGTGAGTGATTTTGTCACTATGTTCTGGCTACTTGACTTTAAATACTATATGCACAGATGTTAATGCTTGTTAAAAAGATAGCTACATGACTATTCCACCAAACTGTCTCCATCACTGTCTCTGCATATAGAATACAGCGACAAACAGTGGCCAGAGACCTCACAGACACTCAGACACTATCTTGGCCTCTCCTGAACTGCACTCATCCTCTTTTTTTTTTTTTTTTTCTACATTAATGACACATCACATTTCAAATTATAGCCCTTACTTTTAAATAGTTCCCAGAATCAAACTGTTACTTACTTCTCAGCCCTTCTGCCCCTTCAAACCATCTCTTACCTTCTCTGAGATATTAGAATAGATCTTTCCTTTTTCTGAGTCTTCACTGTGGGTCTCCTACAGTACGCAGGGCTCAAAGGAGAAACTGCTTTGTTTTTTTTTTTGTTTTTTTTTCTTTAAAACAAGAAGGCACAAGAACATAACAAACTTAACTTCAAGTTTATAAATAAAAAGAAAACGAGCATGAGAAAATGCTCCATTATGCAGTTCAAAGTTAGGAGACAACACAACAGACCCTACATAAGCAGAGACATTTTCCAAGCCTGTGGACACTTTTAACACAGTTCTCGTCTGGCAGTGACTAAGTATCCAAATTTTAAATTTTATTCTTTTTGGCTCACTCGAGCAGCTGTAACCACCCTGCCCCGGCCTGCGGGGAGGGAGGTGGTCCCAGAATGGAGCCGGCAGCGCTGGCAGCGAGGCGGGGCGAGCGGCGCTAGAGCATTGCGCCTGCACCCTTCCCCCCACCCCACCATACGCGCTGCAACTTCCCTCCCGGCGTGCCTGCGCGCTCTCTGGAAGAGCGGCGGGGCTGCCGGGACCAGTCGTCTCCTATGAGAGTTACCCAGTCCGTCAGTTCAAGTCCCAAGTCCATAGACACACAAACACACCAGAAGACAACACAAATCTCACACACACCGAAATTCTCATAGCTGAGCCGAACACTGACTCAGAAGCCTGGGGAATCCCGTCTCAGATTCCAGCAGACCATGTGGAGGTCCTCCAGACCCCACCCACGTGCGCCTCCTGGCGCATCCCTCACAGTCCGAACCCACGGACCCACGTGCGCCTCCTGGCGCGTCCCTCACGGTCCGAACCCACGGACCCACGTGCGCCTCCTGGCGTGTCCCTCACGGTCCGAACCCACGGACCCACGTGCGCCTCCTGGCGTGTCCCTCACGGTCCGAACCCACGGACCCACGTGCGCCTCCTGGCGCGTCCCTCACGGTCCGAACCCACGGACCCACGTGCGCCTCCTGGCGCGTCCCTCACGGTCCGAACCCACGGACCCACGTGCGCCTCCTGGCGCGTCCCTCACGGTCCGAACCCACGGACCCACGTGCGCCTCCTGGCGTGTCCCTCACGGTCCGAACCCACGGACCCACGTGCGCCTCCTGGCGCGTCCCTCACGGTCCGAACCCACGGACCCACGTGCGCCTCCTGGCGCGTTCCTCACACACCTCGGCCGGTCACACACGTCGGCTCCACGCCGAACACCCACCTCGGCCGGTCACACACGTCGGCTCCACGCCGAACACCCACCTCGGCCGGTCACACACGTCGGCTCCACGCCGAACACCCACCTCGGCCGGTCACACACGTCGGCTCCACGCCGAACACTCACCTCGGCCGGTCACACACGTCGGCTCCACGCCGAAACACCCACCTCGGCCGGTCACACACGTCGGCTCCACGCCGAACACCCACCTCGGCCGGTCACACACGTCGGCTCCACGCCGAACACTCACCTCGGCCGGTCACACACGTCGGCTCCACGCCGAACACCCACCTCGGCCGGTCACACACGTCGGCTCCACGCCGAACACCCACCTCGGCCGGTCACACACGTCGGCTCCACGCCGAACACTCACCTCAGCCTGTCACACTGAGTCACATGCACATACAAAAACAGAGCAGAGAAAGACAGACATATAAGACACTTAGACGTACACACACCTGGCTCGAGCTTGTAATGCCTCCGATCCAAAAGCGTCGTGGTCCTAGAGCCGCCGGCTATCTCGGTGGGACCTCCATTATGTTAGGGCAAGCCGGGCGGGTTTCTAAGGAACCACGAGACACGGACCGCTGTAACATACATGAGGCATTTATTTGATACCGGCGCGCCCCGGGTCCCGCCTATCCCACGCAGGAGATGAGCATGGCGGGCCTCGATCCCCTCCCCACCAGCCCTTTTATCCGGTTCAGGGGTTAGGGGTCTGGGGATGGGGGCTCGTGCAGCTGATTGGCTCCGAGCTCTCAGGAGTTTCGCGCGCGCGCGGGATCCAGGGGCGGTGTGGTCAACCTGTGCCCTTGGAAGCCACCTTTGAGACAGGGTGGCGCCCATGGAGCCCGAGAAGGAAGAATCCCTGCTGATATGCAGGAGGGAGGAGGCTGGGGGAAGAAGGAATCCTGTTGACAGGTGTTAAGCTCAATGGTCATCTTCCCTGTGGGTGGGGAGGAGACTAAAGAGTGCTGTTAATGGCCGTGCTTGGGAAGACATTTTCCCCTATATGTGATTGCATTTATTTCTTAAACCCTTTCACTCCCCACTTTTTCTTTTTGCACTGCTCCAATCATGGAGCAGCTGTTTCTAGCTCCTGATCATAAACCCTTTCACTACATACCTTGTGGTTTGTGCAATTCATCATACAACATCCCTGCATTTGCAGTTATGTGGGGAGTCTGATTCTGGCTGCAAGCTGGGCAATGTCACAAGACCTTGCAAAGGCTTTGGAGAAAATGCTACTGATTAGCTGCAAGGTGTAAACAAGAGCTTCCCTTTTCCTAGTGGGGAATCAAGCAGCTCTGGATAGAGAGTTCTAATTATCCAAGGTAAGCTGGAAATGCAAGCTGGAGGGATGAAGGTCATCCCAAGAAGAGAAAAGTTTTCAGTTCTGAAGCAACAGGTCACCAAAAAGAACGCCTCTTGAATAGCCAGGGGGAAGTGGGTCAGTTCCAAAGGGACTGAAAACAGGAACAATACGAACAAGCCTGTCCTGCTGGAGAGCAGTCAGGAGGAAGCCTGCCCTGCTGGGCCTTGTTGGACCACCCCAATTCTATGACTAAAATACTAGTATTTTTCTGATGTGTGATCCAATGTGATCCTCTCTAGTTCTCCCTTAGCTGCCGTTGCGCAGTTATTCTAAGGCCATCGTTTCTTCTATAATTCTCTGCGGCCCTCAGGATAATCTCTTACTTGTCACACACACACACACACACATACACACACACACATACACACACACACACACACACACACATACACACACACATACACACACACACACACACATACACACACACATACACACACACACATACACACACACACATACACACACACATACACACACACATACACACACACACACACACATACACACACACATACACACACACACACATACACACACACACACACATACATTCACACACACACACATGCAAACATGCACTCATACAAACATGAATGCACATGCTCACACAGACTGACACACACACACACACGGACACACACGGACACACACGGACACACACGGACACTCAACCAGATGATTACTGCTTGAAAGAGGAGTAATATTATTTTATAGAACTAATGATTTTTAAAAACTTGTCCAAACTTTTGGATATTAGTTCTTAAACTATCTGATTCTAATGACAATCAATTACAGAACAATTTAGATTTTCATTGAATGCAGAATGAAGACAAAAAGACTTGAAAAGCAGAAGAGAAGGAAGGACTAGTGGACATTTAACTGACAGCAAATGAGTTTATCTGAATAGTCAGGTAGGGATTTTAGCTGGGCAGGGAGACAGTCAGTGGCAGACCATGGGAGAAGGATGTTTGTAGACAATCTTCTTTGATCATGTGGCCAGGGCTATTCAAATTCCCAAAGACATTTCAGTTACTGATTTTTCTCTGCCCTTGAGTTGTTTTCTTTTGCATATTTTCTGTGGATACTGTTTGATCATGCATTCTCAGACATCATTGTGGGATTCCTGGGGCGTCCTCTGGGCTTCTGATACACCATGAGGTAAAAGTCCAAACGTGATTAAAAGGCTGAAAGCATTTCAAAAGTAAATTCAACATTAGACTCAGTTGCTGAATTATAAAATGATAAGAATATGAACAGAGTAATGTGTTACTGTATACAGTTCTAACAAAATTTTGGATGACATAAATATTTCTTGGATTATCTTGTTGGTGAAATCATGTCTGATGCTCAGAAATCACTACCATGCCCTTTTAGGCTTAATGAGTGTCCTGGCTAGTTTTATGTCAACTTGACACATCAGAGAGCAGGGAGCCTCAGTCGAGAAAATGCCTCCATAAGATGCAGCCGTAGGCAAGCCCGTAGGGCATTTCATAATTAGTGATTTATGGAGGAGGGCTCAGCCCATTATGGGTGGGGCCATCTCTGGGCTAGTGTTGTTGGGTTCTATAAGAAAGCAGGCTGAGCAAGCCATGAGGAGCAAACCAGTAAGCAGAACCCCTCCATGGCCTCTGCATTAGCTTCTGCCTCCAGGTTTTTGTCCTGTTGAGTTTCTGTCCTGACTTCCTTCAGTGGTGAACAGTGATACAGAAGTGTAAGCCAAAAATATCCTTTCTCCCCAACTTGCTTTTTGGTCGTGGTGTTTTGTCATGGCAATAGAAATCCAAACTAAGACAATGGGCTATATTCTTTGCACAATTGCTCACAGAATTGCAGAAGGTTATGAGTTAAAAAAGCGATTAAGACAAACTATGTAAGATGACTATCCTAGTAAAGTAAAGCATAACTGTAGCAGAGTTAAATTGTTGCTGTTTTAGTAGGAAGCTACGGGCACTTTAGCCAATCTTGGTATTATTTAGTTAACTTGCATATTATTACTGTCTAGAGGGCTCAGGGTACAGGTTACTGGTAGAGTGTTTTACCTAGTACCACTGAAAAAACAAAAACATAAATATCTATGAATTTTTAAATTAAATTAAGCAGTGTGAGGTTGAAAATGCCTCCCAAATTCAATTTAGATTTCTGCAAATGCTTTGCACAGAGCTGCTTCGTTCTGTTGGAAAACAATCTTTTCCCCATGGGATCAGATTTGAGTTCTAAGATCTACTAGTTCTGGTTGTTATATGTGTTTCAGTGATGCTAGTTTGCCTTGCAATTGTAAAATCTATAGAATCAGTCTCAAACACACTTTAAGAAGGAGGAGTCCTTTGAAGCAAAGCAAATATGTGACCATAGACTAGTGGAGAAGGGAGAGCTAACATCCCAAGTGAAAGCTATGGAATTGAAATTTGCTATTAAAACAGAGACCTCTTTAATGAGATCATCGAAGATAGATTTAACTCAGTTAGTCATTGAGCAATCAGCATATGCTTGCCACTGCTCTTGCTAAAACATAGGAAGACATATAAGCTCTAATTACTATCCTTTTTAGTAAATATTTTAAAATTTATTCTTTGAACATCTCAGACATGTATACAATGTATCTTGATCATGTCCAACCCCTATGTCTTACCATATCTGTCTCCCAACTCTGTATTTATTTATTTTTAATAGCCAACTTAGTCAAATCAGCGCTGCCTGTATGTGGGTGGTGCAGGACATGGATAGCTAAGGACACTCCTCAAAGTGATTCTCCTTCCTCTAGCAACTACCAATAGCTCTTCATCTAGGGGTGGAGCCTCAGGAGCTCCTCCTAACTTCGCACTGAAAGTTTGGCTTTATCATGTACAGGTGTTACATAGATAACCTCAGCTGATACAAGCTCATCTACTATCTAGAAGTCTGGAACTGAAGGCTTATTCTGAACAATCATTTATCAAGGCAAAATGCAGTTTTAGGCAAAATGCAGTTTTAGCAAAAAGTATTATCAGAGAAGCAAAATAATTTTGATTGAAGGAAATAAAACATTTTTAATCATATTGAGAAATGGCTAGATTTGGGGTGAGGATGGCAAGTGAGAACTTCGGCACAAGTGAAGGTTGGCAGCTGTTAACAAGTTTGGGGTATGCAGCTGGTTGTGGAGGTGTGTTGGAGATGTGCTGGGACATTGATGTAAGTAAGTTAAGGATGCGTAATTCAGAGAAATTTCTAGACCACATTTTCAGACAAGTGATGCCTACTGGTAACATTTGGGAAAAGTTGAGATAAAACAATCTGAAGATTAATATGTAGGATAGATGTGATAGAGAATACATTGTGTTGTTAGCTTCCCTTGGTTATAATTCTTTTCCAATTTTCCAAATATATGACGTCAGATAATTCACTAACCTCCTCTGGGCTTCCTGGGAATCATCTGTAGGATCCATGTGAGGGTACCAGGGAAATCCTGCACTAGATTCGCCTATTCCAGATTTGCTTCCCTTCCTGCATGGCTGGGAAGACCGTACACAACATGTCAGTCCGAGATTGTGCTGATGTGGAAAAATCTCTGCAGAAATCATAATAAACAGATCTCTACTTCTTTTATTTATCAGTGAGCGACAGTGCTGATGAACAAGGGTAAACATAGCCTTGAAAGGTGTCGTATTTGATGGAGCCGAGATTTAGCCTACTCCATCTATACTGAATAAAAATATGTAGTCATAGCAGCCTTGCTCAGAACATGTCATTTGCTCTCCATTACTTCCAACATAAAGTATAGTATTTTTCTTTAATTCTTGTATGATTGCTTTGATGAATTCCATAGCTTTGGGTCTAGCTCTTGTCTGCTGTGCATTTAGTTTATTATAGAATTACATTTTAAAATTATATTGAGGTAGACAATAGAGCTTTGCCCTCGTACCCTCCTTTCCTCTTAGACTTCTGCCCTGCACAGTTTTGGCATCTTCTTCCTTGGGTCCATTCCCAGTTTATGCTCTGCTTTTGATTTCACTCCTTAATTCTGTCAGACTTCTCATCTCTCTCCTCTCATGACACTGTAATTCTCCTCTCACACCAGCAGTGTGATCCTGACACTCCCACATCTAGGTCTCTACAGTCTTATCAAGCAAGGACTGTCTGACTGGTTTGCTGTTGTTCTACTGCCTTTTGCAGAACAGTCTCCCCTTCTCGTCTTTAGCCACGAGTGAATGTTCTACTACCAACAGGGATAATTGAAGGAAAGGAGAGTGACAAATTTTGTATCTTTTCACAAATAATGAACATAGCTTTTAGATCCACAGGTGTGATGGCAAAACCGATATGAAATTCTTTTCTTCTTAGCAATTTCACAGATAGAAGAATTATTCTCACTGTAGGTCTTGGTAACCTTAGCATAACTTTTGGTAGATTGAAATTCTCTTGGATTTAGAGATCATTCTTAGTAAAACAAAGTTTACCTAATAAAACAAAGCCAACGTGAAGTCATGAGAGTTTGATCTTATAACTGAGGTAGCTAAAATGTAACTAATTGGTGGGTAGTATACGCAATGAAGAGACACTGGACAGAGGGCCGATTCCTGTTCATGGTAGAATGGAATGAGTCAGCACAAGGATTCATCCAATGAGTTAGAATAACACACCATATAAGCTTACTTTATTTCTGGAACTACCATCTAATAGTTTGGAATTGGAGATTAACCATGAGTAACAATCTAGAAAATGAAATTTCTGATAAGCAGGGACTGCATTGGATGAGTGCTCAATTTTCAATACTTAATGAATTAATGAAGACATTGTTCAAGGTACTATCTTAGCTGTTTTTTTCAAACTTATTTTTCTTCTCTCATTCAATATATCCCAACACCCTTCCTCCCCTCTCTCCATTCTACACAGTTCCCCCATCTCTCCTTCCCTTCAGATTGACCTCCCTGCTCCCACCCACACAACAACCCCCATTCCTCCTAGGGTTAGCACCCAACAAGGCACTCCTGGGGTTAGCACTCAAACAAAACAAGATGGAACAAGGTCAGGCACTACTCCCTACATCACGGATGGACTAGGCAACCCAAAAGGAGCAAAAGGGACCCAAGGGCAAGTAAAAGGGTCAGAGACCCAGGAGTTTTTCAAGAACATCAATCCAGACAGCCATAAGATATATTTAGGGAACCCTGTAGATTCTGTGTCTGCCTCTTCATTGTCTATGAGCCCTTAAAAGTGCTGGTCAGTTGATTGTGGGGCTTGTTCTCCCAGTGTTTTTGGCCCTTCTGATCCCTGCAATCCCTCCTTACCCCCTTGTGTGAAGTTCCCAGAGCTCTGCATGGTGTTTAGTATTGGGACTCTGCATCTGCTTCCATCAGCTGTTGGAGGGAGTCTCTATGATGAAGACTAGGCTAGTCACTGATCGATGAGCATAGCATGACATCAATAGAAATCATCTCTGGGTTGTCCAGTCTCTAGTTCCTGGCCTGCCCTGCAGTTTCAGACAGAGTTTCTCACCTTTGGCATAGGGATCTGCCCTTTCATTGTACCAAAGTATCCTGCAGGGAGGATAGGCTGTAGGTTAGAGGTTTTGTGGCTGGGATGGTGTCACAATACCACCACTGGAAGCCTTGCCTGGCCACAGGAGATGGCCAATCAGGCTCCCTTTTCCCAATTACTAGAGGTCCTTACTAGGGTCTCCCTCATAGATTCCAGTGATTTTCCACTGCACTAGATCTCCTGATTACCAAGTAATTATCCCTGAATTCTGTTCTTCTCTTTCTATATTCTCTCCCACTGTCCCTCTCCCCACACTGGTCTCCTCCACTCCCAATTCCTGTCCTCCCTCAGCCCACCTGCACCATCTTTTCGATTTGTACTTTACCAGGGAGATCCCTATATTCCAACTGGAACCCTCCTTGTTGCATAGTGTCTCTGGGTCTGTGGATATTAGTACCTTTCTCCTTTGCTTAGCAGTTACTATCTACATATAAGTAAGTACATACCATGTTTGTTATGAGGACTGGGTTACCTCACTCAGGATGATTTTTTTGTTAGTTCCACCCATTTGGCTACAAAATGCATGAAGTCACTTTTGTTATATCTGAATAATACTCCAGTGTGTAAATGTACCACAATTTCTTGATCCATTCCTCAGTTGAGGGGCATGTAGGTTTTTTCCAACTTCTGGCTATTATAAATAAAGCTGCTATGAACATTGTTGAACAAGTGTCCTTCTGGTAGGATGGAGCATCTTTTGGATATATGCCCAGGAGTGGTATAGCTACTTCGTGAGGTAGGTCAATTTCCAATTTCCTGAGGAATTGCCATATTGATTTCCATAGTGGCTGTACAAGTTTGCACTCTATCCAGCAATGAAGTAGTGTTCCCTTGCTCCACATCCTTTCCAGCATGAGCTGCCCTTTGTGTTATTGATCTTAGCCATTCTGACCAGTGTAAGATGGAATCTCAGAGTAGTTTTGATGTGCATTTCTCGGATGAACATTTCTTTAAGTGTCTGAGCCATTTGAGATTCCTCTTTTGAGAATTGTTTGTTTAGGCCTATACCCCAGTTTTAATTGGATTATCTGGTTTGTTGAAGTCTAGTTTCTTGGATTCTTTATATATTTTGGATATTAGCCCCCTATCAGAAGTGGAATTGGTGAAGATATTTTCCTATTCTGTTGACTGCTGTTTTGTCTTATTGATAGTGTCCTTTGCCTTACAGAAGCTTTTCAGTTTCATGAGTTCCCATTTATTAATCATTGATCTTAGTGCCTGAGCTATCGGTGTTCTGTTTAGGAAGTTGTCTCCTGTGCCAATGTGTTCAAGTCTCTTCCCCACTTTCTAGTCTATCAGGTTCAGTGTATCTGGTTTTATGGTAAGATTCTTGATCCACTTGGACATGAGTTTTGTGCAGGATATTAAATATGGATCAATTTGCATTCTTCTACATGCAGACATCCAATTAGATCAGCACCATTTCTTAAAAATGTTTTCTTTGTTCCATTGCATATTTCTTGCTTCTTTATCAGATATCAGGAGGTCATAAATGTGTGGATTTCTGTCTGGATCTTCAATTCATTTCCATTGATCAACATATCTGTTTTTATGCCAATACCATGTAGTTTTTACTACTATGGCTCTATAGTACAGATTGAGATCAGGAATACTGGTAACTCCAGAAGTTCTTTTATTTTTCAGGATTATTTTAGCTATCCTGTTTGTTTGTTTGTTTTTCTTTCCATATGAAGTTGAGCATTGTATTGTCCTTTCAAGGTCTGTAAAGAATTGCGTTGAGATTTTGATAGGGATTATATTGAATCTGTAGACTGCTTTTGGTAAAATGGCCATTTTTAGTATATTAATCCTACAAATCCAGGAGCACGGGAGATCTAACTTCTGAAGTATTTATTTATTTATTTATTTATTTTTTGTTATATAAGTCTTTCACTTGCTTAGTTAGTGTTACCCTAAGATATTTTATGCTATTTGCAGCTATTGTAAAGGGTATTGTTACCCTGATTTCTTTCTTAGTCCATTTGTTGTTTGAGTATAAGAGGACTATCTATCTATCCATCTATCTATCTATCTATCTATCTATTTTTGAGTTGACCTTGTAAATAGCTACTTCACTGAAGTTTTTTTTTAATTAGCTGTAACAGTTCCCTGGTAGAATTTTTGGGGTCATTTATATATACTATCATATCATCTGCATATAAGAATACTTTGACTTCTTCCTTTCCAATTTGTATCCACTTGATCTCCTTCAGTTGTCTTATTGCTCTAGCTAGACCTTCAAGTACTATATTGAATAGGTATGGAGAGACTAGACAACCTTGTTTTGTTCCTGATTTTAGTGGAATTGCTTTGAGCTTCTCTCCTTTTAGTTTCATGTTGGCTGTGGGCTTGCTGTAAATTGCCTTTATTATGTTTAAGTATGTCCTTTATAGCCCTAATATCTCCAATACTTTTATTGTATCTTTGCTATTTTTATGTATATAATTACATTAGTCCTCATTTGACACCCTTGGCATAACTATCATGTACATTCAAAGATAAAGAAACAGAGCAAACTTTACTCATTATTCCAGATTTGAATAACCAATTCATTGCTGAGGTGGGATTTGAATGTAGTTATGTTTAATTTTTACTTCCATATAATTGTCAACATATTTAACTAGTACTGAGAGCAGGTGAGAAGGAAGACTGAACCTCAAGCATGTTTATATGTGGATTTATTTATATATTCAAGATGTTTTGGTTTAAGATTTATCATTTAAAGCAGAATTGATTACTTTGTTATGCAAACCAACAAGAAAGAGCTAAGGAATATATTTGGACAATTTTCATTAAAACATTGGGAGTTTGCATTTTTGACATTTTGACACAACCCCAATGATGTCTTTCAAAGCATGACAGGCTCTCCAAAATGGTGCAGTCACTGTTCTGAAAGAGTTTGCCAGTTTATTTCATGAATGATATAAATGTTTGTGTTCATGGACAAGGTTAACTCCATGTAGGTGTCTTTTCCTCCTTTAGTCTAACTTCTATAAGACCATGCAGACCTTTGAGCATCTGCCTGATATATATATCTACAATTTCTATGTTAAAGACACTGTATTTCTAAACTGCCTATGATGACCTAGCTTCCTGTGCAGACTGACCCCTCATGTTTCATGAGAAAATCTTAACTTGCAATGTAAGAGTGGTTTTTAAGAGCTATAGCTGAACCTCAGATTTTCCAGGTTTATTTTTCACAAACTATTGCATTACTTTACAATCCTATGCACTGATATACTTAGACCTCTTCAAGCAGAACTCCTAATTTAAGCTTCCTGTATTATCTGAAAAACAAGAATTTTAAGCTAAGCTGGCACTGCCTGACAGCCGACAGCTCTGTTTTGTCAGTGTTCCCAATTTCCCACTCTGTCATTTGAAGATTTTATTATACTTGCCCTTATTCATTTAGGGAAAAAAATAGAATGATAAGTAAAAAAAAAATAATAAGCGTAGGTTTCATAAACTTCAAAAATCAAGACAAAGATTGAAATAATTGGCTGTGTAAAAAGTGGTGATTTTTTTTTTTTTTTTGCTTCAGTTGAGTATTCAGCTAATTGTGTGCTCAATTATAAGGAAAAAGAGCAAAGTTAAAGAGTACATATAAAAATACTGAAATAGAACACTCCAAACTGAGTCTTGAAATTTTGTTGTAATTTTTAAGTTTTATATGGATGTAGTAGATCTGTCTCCAAGTATAAAATTTCCATTTCACTTTAGTAGTTTGATTTTTTTTTTAAATTTTGGAAAAAAAAATAGTAACTGAAAATAGAGGCTATCTGTGCTGAGTTGCAAGTCACCCATTTAACTTTTCCATCCTGTTCAAGGTTTGGTAATTAGTAAAGAATGAGTCCCTTTAAGATCATATAGTATGCTCAGTAGGAATGTTCTACTCATGATGATTCTGCAGTCCTCTGCCGTTTGCTTCTTCCTTCCTATATGTTCCAGGTGTACATGGAGGAGTTATTCTGAATGAATTAAATTTCAATAACAGAATGTTTTTCATATTTTTGAAAAGTATATATATGATTACTCACATTACTTCCAGTCTTCCCTCTCCTCCCTCCAACTCGTCGTGTGTCCTCTCCCACAGCACATCAAATCATGAGCTCTTCTTCATTATCATAACACACACCTACATACATACATATGTGTGTATATGCACATGCACACATATATATGTATATGTGTACACACATATGAATGTATATATGTAGTCATATCTTATATGTGGTCACTTTATTTACATTATTTCTACCCCTTCCTGTGCTCCCTCCAACTCCCCCTGTGCTGCCTCCTACAACCACTCAAATCCACGACATCTTTATTATCATAACACACACAGATGCATACACACAGACTTATACATACACGCACATATATTCATTCCTTATATATGATTACTTTATTTACATCATTTCCACCTTTCCTTCTTCTTTCTCTCTCTATATATGTACTCGGTAAGTACACATATACATATATAACTGACCCTACTTAGTGGTGCTTATATGTACTTTTGTTTTGGGCTGCCCACTGGAGCTATGAAAACAGAACATTTTTATAAGTTCAGTTGCCAGAATTCAGTTATTTCTTGAACGTTTTGTGATAATTATGCCTTATTGGTCCTCACTTAGTCAAGATGACCTCACATAAATCATAGCCATATGTAGTTCAAGAAACTGTGCATATATCTGGTTTCTTCCCAGACCAGAGGTCTCTCCATCTCAGGTATTTCCATTTAATCCTTTCATTTATAGGAAATTGGAATAAAATTCTGTAGATTCAGCTTAGTAGTCGGTCACTCTTCATACTGTCTAAAAAAGCATTCATCAAACATTTTTTTCTGTTGTGATATTAGTTTACTCAAAATAGCTCAACCAATTCCATATCTCCAAGTTCAGATTTTAAAATACCCCATCAGTCCCTCCCTCCTCGTTCCTTCCTCATGAGCCTCATTTTTCATTATTCCTTTACTTTGGTTCATTAATGAAATCAAATCCATCTTCTTGGCATATCCACATAATGTTCCCTTTAACATTCAGAGGAAGGAGAGAGAAGACAAGGGCATTAAAGAAGCGAGCAGGGGAGTGAAGATGAAGGGAAGATGACTATGGAGGAAGCATGAGAGAAGGGAGGGATGAAGCAAGTAAGAGGGGAGGGTACCTAAAGGAGAGCCCAGAAAAGGCTCAGGCATTTCACATGCCGTGATGTGAATTTGCAGCCATAATCTTTCTCAGATGGAGATGGCTAGGTGCTATGGTGCATAGCTTCATAAGCACCCCAGGTGAGTGGCCTCTACCCACATAGGGGCACTCCCTCTTCTCTCTTCCCTCTTCTCTCTCTCTCTCTCTCCTTTGTAGAGCTCAAATAAGGGACATTTCTGTACAGTTACCATGGGAAAAGGTTATCATTTGTCTCGTAGTGAGAAGCTTCTTTAGACAAGCAGATTCTCCCTCGCATGCCAGTTCCCCATTTCCCAGAGTTAATGCCGCCTTCTTGAAGACCCTAGGATCTAACTTCCTCCCCTCTACTCTCCCTGGAGCATGTTGGCTTGGACTGTATGGTAGTTGCTCCACTTTCTATGAAAGCTGTTGGGTGCCCATTAAGTTCAAAGGCAACGTGCCTTTCTCACTGAACCCTGTCAGGCACAAATTCCTCTTCAGGTGTGCAAATCAATCAATAAGCTGAACTTGAGAGCATTGCTGGTTTAGTGGCCAAGGGAAGACACATACAATATTTAATTTCTTAACAGTGCTGTGGACCAGCTAAAATTAGGAATCATGCTTCCTCCATTGGTGACACCACCCACTTTAAACTCACCTTAATTCAAATAGTTAGATCACAAAGATAGTAAAATAGCATCTATATATTTTTATCTATCTACCTATCATCTATCTATCTATCTATCTATCTATCTATCTATCTATCTATCTATCTATGCCTGTATGTGTTGGCAAAATTAGCACCCAAAAATACAAAATTATTTATGAGTTTCCTAAAGTGTTTGAATCAATAAAAATGAGTTGTGTCATTTCAGGCAAAATAGAGTATTTGTATGTAATTTTATTTCTCAGGAGTCCCTCTGTGCAGCTTGAGTATTAGCTTCTTACGGAGAACAGGTCTGAGGAGGAAGAAATTGTCCCTGTGATGTGCCAGGTTCACATCAACTTTTCTGAGTCTCAAAAGAACATTTTTTTCCCCTGTCAGAATATGAGCAAGTAATAACCCCAAAGATTTTCTTCTGACAGCTCCTGGAGCTGAAAAATCTTGTCACAGACAGATTTCAACCACCTGAGGAAGTCCACTCATGACCTGCTCACTTATGCAGGCAACTTCAGGAAGAGCAGTGGAGCAGGAGGCCAAGGTGCACCAGAGGGCTTACATTAGCATTGATTAATTCTTATAAACACTTAATTGTGTCCAGATGCAAATACTGTGAAAGAATTGCGAAATAATAATTACTGTGTCCAGGTAGATTGCCTGATGGTTGTAAGGAAATGTACTGAAAAGACAAACCGACTAATAAATTTTATCTTAATACAGAGTTCACTTACCAAACAGTAGTTCCCATTTTCTTTCATTTAGAGAAATGATAAAATACATATAGCTTGGGGGAGATAATTTTATATATTATAGTTTTAACGATGAGCATTGTAGCTAATATCTTCTTATCATACAGTGTCGTTTTGACACAGATTCAAAGAAAAAAGACTTGGTGATCAAAGGAGAAAAATAAGCAAAAAGGAAGATAAGCATCAGGTTTTGGGGTGCTAGGGCATATGGAATGCAGATCCTAATGATACTGCTAACTGGTAAGAGCACAAGGAACCTGAGATGGTGGGTGGCTTATGTGATGGAGCAGAGACCTGGAAGGCGGAACTAAGCCAGCGTGGTACTCAGTAAAAGAGACACATGACTTAGTATAGGACTCCCATTCAGAGGAATTTCCCTCTCTCTCTCTCTCTCTCTCTCTCTCTCTCTCCCTCTCTCCCTCTCCTTGTTTTTTTTGAGACAGGGTTTTTCTGGTTGTAACAGAGTGGTGTCTCTGGGTGTCATGGAACTCACTCTGTAGACCAGGCTGACCTCAAACTCACAGAGATCGGCCTACCTCTGCCTCCAGAATGCTGGGATTAAAGGTATGCACCACCACTGCCCAGCTAGAGGAATCTCTTGATAAAGAAGGATGGATCTACTTAGTTTTGATCATCAGGGTGCTGTGAAGATAGTGGAAATGCTGAGAAGTTACTGTAATCCAAGACCTGTGATCATTATCTGTAGATACTTGTAACTCAGTCAGCATGTGGAGTTCATGATGTTTTTACACAGGATAAAACTTGTTCTCTCAATTATTCCAACCTTTCCCAACCATATGCTTTCCTTGGGTTTATGAATATTCTTCTTTAAAACACCAGTGGATGTTGATTAGCAGACTTCTTATTAAAATGTACATAGTAGGCAAATAGATTTGAACCTCTGGCAAAATGCCAGTGACGTTTTTCACAAAAGTAGAAAAACATTCTAAAGCCTGTGTGGTACTGTAAAATCTCCTTGCTTGCTAAAGCATTCTTGAACAAAAATTAACAAAGGAGGAGGTAGCTTTTATCTACTTTCAAATAAATCACAAAGTTGTAATCAAAATAACACTGTATTGGCATAAAACAGATTCACAGGTCAGGGAACACACTACAAATGACATTTGACCAGTGTGCTATGAACCTTCATTGGAAAAAAAAGAGACAGTTGGTATAAAAATTCATCCTGGGATCATTGGACAGGTACATACAGAGCAATGTATCTAGACTCCTGTCTTTCATTGTTGAGAAAAATTGAAATAGACTAAAGCCTTCAATGCAAGGCATTAAGCCATGACATAGAACTACTAGAGAACACTTATAAAAGAGTCTTCACAACACTGGGATAGGTAAAGAAGACAGGAATTCAAAGGAAAATAGACAATGGGATTCTGTCAACTGAAAAGCTCTGCATGGCAAAGGGAACAATAGCAACCTACAATAGAGGAGACAGCGTTTGGAGATTATGGGATTAATACCCAGGCTATATAAACAAATCAGACTCAAGGAAAAAAATCTAAGAACAACAAAAATCTGACTAAGATTGATTAAAAAGGCAAGTCAAAACCACAATGAGACACCATTTTATTCAAACAAGAATATCGAATACAAAAATGTATATAAGTGATGAGGATGTACGGAAATAGAACACTGCACACCAAGATTGGAAATGTAAAATAGAGCCAATATGGAAAAGATTGTGGAGAATTCATAAAATTCAACATGGAGCTACCATAGGCTCCAACAATACCAATGCTGGCTGTGTACCCCAAAATGAAATCATGGTGTCAAAAATCCACCCCCATTCCTATGTTTATTGCAACAGTATTCACAACAGTCAAGAAATGGAAACTACCTAAGAGACCATATACGGTTAAACTCTTAGAAGAATAAAGGCATCTCTTTTGTAACAATTTTGTATTAGACACTTTCATTTGCTGTCACAAAATAGCTGAGAAAACAAAGGAGGAAGCATTTCTTTTGGGTTGTGGTATCAGAGGTCTCAGTCCAGTGCTATCTGAAACTGATTCAGTATTCTGGGCCCAAGGCAAGACAGTACATTGTGGCAGAAGTCTGAGCCAGAACACAGAATTTCAAATCACTGGGGCCAAGTAGGAAAGAGAAAGACAGAGAGTGAGACAGAGAGAAAGAGAGAAGGAGGAGGAGGAGAAAAAGGAAGAGGAGAAGAGGAGGAGGAGGAAAGGGGGAGAGGGAAGAGGGAAGAGGGAAGAGGGGAGAAAGTAATATAAGCAGAAGATGAGACATGAGAGAGAGAGCACACACTTGGGATAAGATATAGAGCCATGGACATTTCTTCCTCATAACATGTACTCCAACTAGGTCCTGCCTCCCAGAGCATCTATATCAACCCAGTGATACCTCAAATTATGATTCATCAATGGGTCCATATGCTTTAGTGATTTCACTCACCTCTCAGTAATTGGACCCAACCGAGGACTAAGCCTTTACCACATGAGACTTCTGGGAGCCACTTCATTTCCGTATTAGTTAGGGTTCTCTAGAGGAAAAGAAGTGATAGAGTGGATATGTTAATGGAATTTGTCAGATTGGCTTACTCAATAGTCCAAAACCAGGAAGCCAATAGTGCTTACTCCACAAGGCTATATGCCTCTCTAAGTTCCTGTTTGGTGCTGAAGACCTGAGGCTTCCTGGAGGGCCAATAATCCATATTGGAATACTGCAGTTTCGATGTCAATGAAGACTACAGTAGTTCCAACAGTACCAGTGGCAGCTATGAAGTATATTTACTCAGCAGCAGGAGGTGAAGGCAAGCAAGCAAGAAAAATGTAAAAGCTTTTCTTTCAAATATTTTATACCTGGGCTGCAGACTGAAGGTACTTCTCCCTCAGTTAATCAATTTTGGAATTAGGTTTATAGATATCCCCAGAAGCATGTCTCTTAATTGATTTAGATACAGTGGCAAATAAGACCAACCATCCAAACCTTAACCATGGCTCAGACTAGAAGATACTCTGCTAAGTAAAATAGACCATGTACATAATGACAAATACTATATTATCTCATATGTGAAATACGAAAGTGTTGGTATAATAGAAGTTGAGGATAGAACGGTGCCCACTAGATGCTGGAGAGAGTAGAGATGAGGAGAGATGGGAAGATCTTAACAACGAGGAGATACTTACATTTCTGTAGAATTAAGAATTCCTGCTATGCTATAGCATAGTAGGGCTATTATAGATAATGATATTATACTGTATAGTTTTGAGAACTGGAAGGATTTAGAATGTCTTCATGTTCTAGTCATGCTCAAGGGAAAAAAAATCTATCTTACTGTGTCAGATTCTTATTTCTTATTTTTATGTGAGAGAGCTTTTTCCCTGCCTGTATGCAAGCACACCATGTTCCTGTGATGCCAACAGAGGCCAGAAGAGAGCATGGGATCTCCAGGAATGGAGTTCTACACAGTTGTGAGCAATCATACTGGGAAGTGAACCTGGGTCTCTCCTAACTGCAGACACAAACACATTTTTCACATATCGGTTTTAAAAAAATAATTTCAAATCAAAGTGACAAAGCCTTAAAATATCTTCTGTTGTATTCCTGCTGTATATAGTTCTGCTTAATATATCATTACGCTATTATCAAATTTACCCCCTGCTTCAAACACCTGCACACCTTGAAAAAATACATAGGCAACTGCTTTCTAGTATTGAACATGAGGTGGTGTAGTCTGGTGAGCTGACAATTCCTGGCTCACTTCGTGTGTGTCACATACTATGATATACAGCCAAAGCCATCTATCTGGAGCGCTAAGGTTTGTCGTTTACCTCCATATTGTGGAGGAGACTACCAAGTGACAGTAAGGTGGATAGTTTCAGGTACCAAATGCATTTCTTCTGTGAACAGGGTAGTGAGAAATACATTTTGTCTCATCCTGATGGTCAGCGTTTTCTTTGCAAATCGAGACAGCTTTACTTGTCTGCCTGCCAGTATTTTGACAAAAGGAGCCTGGAGTGTAAGTGGCATTCATTCCCAAGATGCCAACTGAATTTTCCATGGCAGGACCTTTCTCTTTGGAAGTCAGTATCTCTAAAATCATAGCATATGTATTTTCTGCACGAATTGAGTGATTTTATGACATATATGGTGAAAGGGGTATCATTTATAGTTTTATTTTTTACTTCTACATAATAAATTAAGAATCTTAGTAGTTTCAAACAACTTTTACTCTGTTCTGCTGGTCAGAGTCATGTAGGTCTGGCATGGTCAGAGCATTAAGACTGACATTGGAAATTAGATTGAATTCCTACCTGGGGGCCTACCTTGTAAAAACTCACTCTTAAGTTCTTTTTTCTTTGTTAACAGAGTATACCCTTTGTAGTTGTAGACTGAGTGTTTATCTACCTTACTATCCAGAGAGTGACTTGTTTCAGCTTCTGGATGCCATCTATTATCCCTTTACATGAGCTTTTCTGCCTTTGATCTATACACCAAATCTTCCTTGGGCACGAGACCTTAGAGTTCTTCTGTCACCAGCTGAAGAAGTGTTTTGGCTTTCAAAGTGCTCATGAGTCCAGGCTAGGCTTCCTAGACTACAGTCATTTTGTGGTCAAATGTGCTGCTGCATGAGAAACTTTTCCTGGGGAGACACAATACACACGTTTACTCATACTAGAAAGTGAGCCCATGACAGACTAAAGTAACAGTTACACTGAGGTCAAACTTGGTGAAGCGTGAGTTTTATTGGGGTCACTTACAGGAATGTTGGTGAGTTATTTACAGGAGCAAACATGACTCAATTTATAGATGCATACAGATACATCACCAATATCCACCCCAGCATGTGGTAGTTCACTGAAGTTGGAAACTCAAGGCACACTGTGTAGCCTACAGGCAGCTCAGCAGGTTGGAGGAATTTTTTTTTTTTTTTTCCCCAGGCAGCTCAGTTACTCTAAGCATCTTCCAGGCTGCTCAGTTGGTCTTTTTTTTTTTTTTTAAATTTTTCTTTTGCTTCCTTTTTTTAAAGGCATTCTGTCAGTTCTCTGCTTCTTACATGTTGCTGGGTTTGACTGAGATAGACTTTTAGCAGTCTTTATTAATTATATACTCTCAAAGAGAGAGGCACCTATTGAGTCTGTTCAGTTTCAGGGACTTCCTGGAGCTATTTTGAGTTGTTTATTTCATGTTTTAATGAGCTTTCCTGCAGTATTGAATGTTACAACCTTGGATGGAACTGCTCTACAGTCACTATATAATGCAGACTAACTTTAGGAGTGAAATCCATCATATCCCTAACCTAGAAATTATGCAGACTATATATCCTGGGGTGGAATGGGCAGGAAATTAAGGAGGCTGACTTACACTTTGGGTGTTACATACCCATATACATTCTTCCTATGTAGATGGAACAACGTATAATGTGTTGATTTGCAAATGTGCATTGCAACCCGAGAATAGATTTTATTCTTACAAAGCTTGGCTTTTGAGTTGACATATAACTCATACCTTTATTAGGCTGCTCCATTGCTTCCACAGCAGAAGCTTCTGGATGGGATGGTATAACCAAAGTCTCTCTCTATCATTTTGTGTTCTGTTCCTCTTTTACATAATGTGGATTTTAAAGTGAGTAACAATACTACCGATGCCATGTGGTCAGATCTGAAACTGAGTCAGTTCCTGTCAAAATGACCTTCATATCTTCCAGAATATAAGGTACCTGATGTGTAGTAGTCTCAGGTTAATATAAACAGATGATTTTGAGATGTGATCCATGGGGGGGGGGACTCTCTGTTTGTGTTGGGTAACAGGAATAGCTAGAACAGCTTTAGTGTGTGAAGACTCATACTGTTAGTCCACCCAAAATTCCTATCTTACACTGTGGCTGATTCCTTGATGAGGCCTGCAGGCCTGCACTTAGATATTTGATGTCAGGCTGATAGATGGCAACTGGTTGCATCTGTGGATCCAGCTCATGTGTAGTGCTTTTTCTTTGGTTGATGTTCCATGCTAGTTAATGATAACTGATGTAAAGGTCTTCATGTTCTTCTCAATTTCCTTGGTCTGTTCACATACCTGTGATTCTGACCTCTTGTCCCCAATTTTCTAATGTTTTTCTCCCTTACTCCTTTTTCTATGTTTATACACACTCATATATATTGGGTAAATATATGAATACAAACACACACACAGACACACACACATACACCATTTGACATCTCTATTTCCCAACACAGTGAATGAGCAGGTGCACAGCAACAACAACTTGTAGGCTTTGACAGCATGGTCTTTCAATGTGGCCCTGGAAATACAAGCTCCCACAAATCTAAGTGACATCTCTTTGTTTCCAAGCTTACATGCTTTATTTTATAGTGAAGAGACTAACATAGCAAGCGAATGGTCAAGGTCACACACAGAGCAGTGAAAGAAGTGGATGAGAATTGGAACCTCATAATCGTTATTCTGATAATCTCTCTTCTCTACTTTATCCCTACTGACTGGCCTGTTTTCCAGGAAGGAAGATAGAGTCAGATTCTGGTGGAGACCTATGTCCCACTCTGAGAGGAGGTCCTTGTATTTTATCTTCTTTGAACAAGGAACAGTGCTTATTTCTTGTTGAAATAGAGGATTTGGCTGCTTTTGTGGCCCTGAAGGTTTAGGGAAATCTTTAGATTCAGTATTTGAGTGTCATCCACCCGAGATACCTGTCTCATTTGTGGTGACCCATTTTTTTTTCCAGCTGAAGCCCTGAGGTTGCCGTAGCAGACCTATATGAGTTGAAGTTTAATTGTTTGGGGAGCTTGGCCACTCCAATGATGTTCTTCCACCTGGGTGTTTGCTTTTGTTGTTTTGCTACAAGAGATGAAGGGCCATTGATGCGACACTAAGGAGGCATTTGGGATTTCACACTTAGGTTTTGTTCTTACCAATCAATACACTCAGCTTTATGGGATTCCTTTTCAAATGTCCCATTAATGCTTGGTATTGGTCATGAACTCCATGGTCCTTAGAGAGTTACTCTTCTTATATTTCTCAAATGCCAATATAATGTATAACAACGAATGCATTTCCTTGAATGCATTTCCTTACAACAGTATGCCAGGCCAGTTGACTGCTGGAGAAATTTTAGTGATTACAGTTCTGTCTTGTATCTGGCAATAACAGTGCTGTGCCTACCACCAGTGGGAGGATCTTTATGGCCCTCTAGATGGCTGGGTGATACACCTCCAGAAGTATCTCAGTGTCTGTTCATAGATACCATTCTTGACACGAACTGCCACAGGTTGGGTCCTCTGAACTAGAGGATTATAATTAGATAATAATCCTAGATTATAATTACAGGATGTTAAGAAAATTTATTTGTGTCCTTAGATGCATTTCTTCAGAAATAGTTCAGAAATCATCCTGTGTATCTACACTACTAACAAGATAAAACCATTGGTTTATAACATTCACGGGGTGGAGAAGTGTTTACAGATTGTTAGGTTGTTAAAAAAAAGTCTCACAGACCTCTGTAAAGCTTGTTCTCAGATCTCTGTCCATTTACTCCATTGACTTTCTAAGTCCTCTTTGCAACTGCCTTGTGGTTTAAAGATTATCCATCCCTAGCCACCCAAGCAACCTAGTTCAGCTATTGCCTGATCCCAAAGCTCAGAAACACGTTACACAGACAGCTTTTTAATTTTACCTGGGCCAACATTTGCATGTTGCAAAGCCTCTGTTGGCCAATTGTAATAGCTACTGATGGAAGTCCACTGTCAGTGAATCTGTTTCATTTAACATGGGTTTAATGACAGTTAATTTACTATACATTACAGTGGCTTTTGATGATGGAAATGTTAGAGGTCAATAGCTCAAACTTCGTTACTAAAAACACAAGCATTTGTATTCCTATTTGTACAATTATTATAGCAATTGTTAGCCATACCAATTGTTCTTTTCATTCTTTCCAGATAAAATTGAAATACTCTTACATTTGTGCTTGGTATTATGGACATTAAGCCCATGGTATATCATATACTGTTTTATTAAGTGACTGCCATAAGTATGAACTGTTCAGAGGGAATGTGATGATGTGATGATGTAAGTTAAGTCAAGTTTCAGAGGCCTCTACTATATATGTTTAAATCTTATATCTCAATGGGTATTGCTCAATATCCCATATTCTTTATAAAGAATGTATACTTATTAACATATGTATAAGAGGCAAAAAGGAGAACTGCTCAGAGAAAAGAGAAGTCAGGGTTCATAGGTCTGCCTGATCATACTGAATGCTTTATCTGATAGTCTCATAGCACCATAATGCAAGGTTGTAGGGTAGTATTGGGATCCCTTTCCATTCCCACATGGGTGGGAATTGCAGCTGAAAGAGCACACTGCTGGGAAAAAAGCTTGTAACCTGATTATGGCAAGGCTTCCTTTGAGGAGTTCAGTTCTCTGGAATCTGAAGGAAGGAGACAATTGCTAGGTTTGATCTGCTTTTCCACAAGACAGAAAGTAGTCTAAAGGAATTAGCTTTGGAAGAACATAGTGCTCACAAGAAAGTATCCCAAGGGGGATATTCATATCTACGAAAGTTCCATAGGATCAGTAAGGATCTCACTGGGTCCAGGCTAGGTATGACAATACAGTTCCTTTATTGGAATTGACTATACACTGAGATTTACTTCCTGGTGATACCATGAAGAAGGAAGCCTGTATTATGTACTTGCCACTGCTCTGAGCCTTTTAATCTTAGGAACTAAAGAATGACACTGGTGGGGAAGTATTTGCTTTCTGCAAATTGAGAATGCCAGTTTTCAGCTGGGCATCCATGCATCATTGTATTCACAGACTTGGCAGCCCCAGATAGTGTTAAATAGTGGCTACGTAGGTAAAAAACAATCAGAACTCATAGATGCATCAAGTAGTAGAACCTTCCTGACATAGTTGAATGAAAGCTCTGGGCCACGGCACTTCTTGATATGAATAGGCTTCTGGATCACTAGATTTTTATATTCCACATCTGACAAGATAGAAATGTCTGCTCACTGTCTGTAACCATTCCAGTTTTCTTAGTACACTCTATTGCTACTCACAATGATTATTGAGGCTATAGAGGTCACATTTGGGTCCTGATTATACTCTTTTCTTGGTAAAGTCCTTTCAAATGTCTTAGGATGAAGATCAAGATCTTTCAGCATTTTTTTATGAGTCAGCCCCCACGCTTCACCGGTGGGTTATTTATTTATTTGTGTGTGTGTGTGTGTGTGTGTGTGTGTGTGTGTGTGTGTATCTGTCTGTCTGTCTGTCTATCTGCCTGCCTGTCTCTGTGTGTACGCATCTATCTGTAGGGGAAGCTTTCTGATGTGTTGTGGGATACTTAGAAAAATCTTTGGACTCTACTTGCTATATGCCACTAGGGCACCTTCCCCTACCAGTGATAACTAATAATAGATTTGACATCGTCAAATGTTCATATGAGGGAAAAACTCCATGTTGAGAACAAAATATTGAGAACAAAAACTAGTCTACCCACATATGAACGTATTGTTCTTTGGCAACATTTACAAACATCGAAAACAAACAGCTCTCTAGAAGCTGGTATGTAAGAAGTTTGGTTCCCTTCTCAAAAGTTCAACTCCAAAGGGATTTAAGACATTTAAGACACAACGCTGAATCTTTTTTGATTATTGGTGCTTTCTATAACTCTTTACACCTGTTGTTGGATATCTCATTCAGTCTTGCCCTGGTCTTAACACCTGTCTATACAAACTCAATGACCCTCTGACTTTCACAAGTGCATTTCAACAGGCCTTTCCTCATCTTCTGCTTTTCTTTACCCTTTTGGGTACATCAGCTCATCAATGACTGTCAGCATTGACCTCCTCTAGTATTGTGTGTTTCAATTGTTCAACACTTCACACCTGCTAGTGGACTCTGTCTATGTAGATCCACCATCAGACAAATTGTTAATAGCTTGAACCTTCTTCCTCATGTTGGGAGTTGCCTGGTTTCATGTACCTCATTTATAGCTTTGAAGTGAGGATTTCTTTCGTCAACTACAAAGTACTTTCTCTGTGATACCAGCTGACATAGAGTGGCTTTTACAATGTTCATAGAATTTGGGGAAAATTATTGGGGGCATTAATGAAGACAGGGGTCCAGTATGAGAAACTAAGCTGTAGTGGGCATTCCTCTAACTCTAGGAATCCTTGGAGTGAGTCTGGTATGACCCCACCTTCTATGTTGAAGTGGAAGCACATTATTCTCTTCTTGCCCAGCATCTAACTGTGGGTTGTCTTGGTAAATATATGGCTTTGAGCGAGTAAGCTAGCCACAGTGTAGCTAAACTGTGGGAAGCTAGGCTTTGAAGACTGCCTGTTGACCCAGTTCACCAGTTATGCACAATGTCTTTCCTTGAAGGGAATTGTTAGTGGGCATCTCTTCCCACCCCCATCCTCCCCCTTTTTTTCTGTAGGAAAAGCAAAAGCTAAATAGGCAGAAATAGATTGACCCACTCTCTGGCTATGCTACAGTAGAATGAAATTCTCGACTCTAAAAGTAGCAGTGGATTGGAATAGACAGCTGTGACCATGGAACATCTCGCTGGAGTGCTGGTTCTCTGGGAAAGCAAAGGCAGAGGTTACTGTGCATTGCACATGGGCCTGTTTCTGTCAGTAGTCTTCCACCTATGATTCAAGATAGCATATTCTAACACAATGTTTTTTAAAAAATCTTTCTTTGTAGCCCATGGGAAAAACTTTCCATTTATGGAAATTTAGGCATGCCAGAAGATAGGTGCCAGTGAGTCTGGCTGGAGTTTCCATATTGCATTAGTAATAACTTAGTATCTAGGCTTTCAAAGAGGGCTCTGATCACATTATCTAAATGAAAATGGGAATACAAAATCAGCTAAGGGAATAAAATTCTGCTAAATTAGTTTAGAGATTCTGAGATTATTTTGTGTTATTTCTTAAAAGGAAAATTTCTGTATATGTTGAGACCGGATTTTATATTTTCTTGGACAATCCTCTGCTAATGGAAAAAGTTATAAGGACACTCCAGGAAACTCTTATTTTGTTTGTTTTGTTTTGTTTTGTTTTAAGCCATTTGGGAATAACTTGCTGGATTGATGGCCTGTCACTCCTGAAAACATTTCCCTACAAAACAGAAAGTTTAGTGGACATAAAATCACAGTGCATACAATGGTATGAAGCTAACCAGGAGGTGGCTGCTGCCATCACCTCAGACCAGAAGCAACTTCTGCCACTTGACCCCTTAATTTGTCCCATAACAACAGTCCTGCTCTGCTGAAGTGTTTCTCTGTTTGACAATCTGGAAATATCCCTTCGGTTGTCCATGGTTTTCATAATCTGGTACTTTTCAAGCTTACAGGAAAAATTATAAATTTTCCTTAGTTTCTCCTTGCAGATGGGTCCTCATGATTTAGTTTAGGGGATGCACCTTTGGTGCCAATATTTGAGCGTTGCAGTTACTACTTACCTGTCATGCAGTGCACAATTTTGATTTATTTTATTTCTGGTGGTATATTTGATCATTTGCTCAAAGTGAGTTCTGCTGTGCTCTTCTGTAAAGGAGGTAATGTTTTTCAAGAAATGATTTTAAAATTTTAATTATTCCATTTCCTATTATTTCTTTTTTAAAATTTATATATCAGTATTTTTTCTATTGTAGCCAATGCCACTCCAGTAATTTTACTTATATTGGTGCTTGTGCTGACAGCCTCTCCTAACAGGCTTATGCATCTATTGAGTCATGTGGTCTTTCTCCGAGTACCCTCTTCCTTGCTAGCACAGCCCAAAGGACAAGGCCCATCTTAAACTTAGCCTGCAGTGCCTGGGATTGGCTATTTCTCCTGGGAGATTTTTACAGGATCTCACAGAATCTTCACACATCCCACAGAATGTGGTAGAATGGTGTTCGGAAACCAAGACTGGACACTATGGTGCTTTTGAGAGGCCTTGCTCTCAGACTTTCTCATAATGAATGAAGCTAAGAAACTAAGCTAAGTATGAGTGAGTATATGTATATGTAAATTTGCCTTAGTATATTTTCATACACACATGTGTATTTCATATGTATATATATGCAAACATAAATCTAGTATCTTCAGCTTCATCTCAATGCTATAGGATTTGCAATCCTATATCTTATATGCAATCCAATCTTATACGCAATCTTTTCTTCAAAAGTAAGAAAACTTAGTTTCACTATACTTACACCTCAGTCACAATCTGCCGCTCTGGCCCTGGGCTCATAGCTAAGCTTTCATCAGTGCCCCTGCTTCTTTGATTTGGCTCCAGTATACCATGGTAGGATACCCTTCCTTAGGACACCTTACTTACTGCTATCTGCCATGGGCTCTGGTCACCATGGCTACCTGCCTATCACCTTGCTTACTCTTGCATAGATACCCATCTTTCCTGACCCATTAGAAAGCTTTTGTGTTAGAGATGAAACAGAGAGACAGGAAGAGGGTGTGGAAGAAGAGGTGCTATTTAGTGTTTAATCATATTTTATAGGTCCAGTTTCCAGCCATTAATACCAATTTGAGTCCTTAAACTTACAATGTTTTGTAGATTATGTCTAACCATAATTTAACTTGAAGTATCAACATATATTCTACGTTCCAAGGAAGTTTTATTTATATTCATTAACTCAAATGATAAGAGAAGCAATGTGAAATGGAGCATAACAGGAGCCACTTATGAGAACTTGTTTGCTGCAAGTCTTGGTCATCATATAACTCCTTTGTTTACAAATGGCTGTTTAAGTGTGTGTATACAAATGCAATATGTGTATTTTGGAATGAATAGTGAGAAAACACAAGCTATAGAAAATTACATGCTTGATAATGGAGGGACATTGCGAATTTTGTTTACCAAGAAAAAAATGACCTTAAACATCATCTTACAAATATTTATTAAATCATCAAAAACTGAAGACAGAAGCCAGGCTATTTTTTAATAAGGAAGTTGTGTAGCACGTTTTTGCAGCTTTGGGGTCCCTGCACACAGCTTCCTTAACTAAACTGTTTAGTTGGTGTTTCACAAAGACGTTGAAATGAATGAAACCTAAATAACTGTATAATAATGGTTTTGATACTTAGTTAAATATTTAAAAATAAAGCTATTACCTAATAGCAAAGTGGTAGTCATTAAATGTCACCTTAGCTTTAAATACCATGCTTATGCTCTTCAGCAAAGACAGGTGGGGGCAGCTCGTCGTTACTGCTTACCACAGAATCGATTCTGAGCAAACTTCTTGAAGGTCTGGAAATAAGAGAGGTTGACGTGGCTGTAAAGTACATCACAGAAAAGATTAACTGTGCATTTGCTTCTGAGAACCCGCTTCTTACTCACCTCATTTCCAAATTAAACAGCATCGAGCATCGCTGCACAGCTGTAAAACCTGGCGATTCTGTCAGGAGGGCACTTGCTCACCAGCGTTCTGTCAGGCCGTAACCATATAAAGCCTCACTAGAACAGCCTTTGCTTGCTTCCACATCTCGGTTATGCCCCTCACAGGATGCCAGCATCTCCACGGCTAGATATAATCTCCTTGCCACCATGGTCAGCCTGCACCTAAGGCTTATCACAAAAGCACCTCGAATTCGGAATTATGCATAATTATCTCCTCTGATCTTTTTAAAACCAACTAAAAGCTATTAGAAGGCTGACAAGCTGCTCAAAATAGTGACTCAGGCCATGTACTAGAGAGGCTAAATGGGGATCAAAGCAGATCTCTGCTACGTAAGTCACTGTTTGAGAGAGGTGTAATAATTTTATTTCCAATCTTGTAAGTTCTGAGGTAAAACAAGTAAAAATGACTTACATTATTGCTTTTAATTAAGAAAGAGTAAGAAAACTTTTAAAAATCATGATAATGTTTATTTCCTCTTCATTGATAAAGAGTATTTACAAGAATGGAGCAAGACATTTGTGCTCAGTTTGGAGATCTATAGCTGAAAATTAGTAGAATACCAAGATAAATTTCAGTTACTTTTGGATGTGATTAATGTTATTTCAGGAGTCTAATTAGGATTTAAATGATCACAAGATAACAAACCTATAACTGATAATGTATTATGTATATTCCGGAAGATTTGTTATCATCTTTCTTGCAGAAAATCCATTAACTGGGTATTTGCAAATGAAATCTTCACACAATTTCCTTTCTTGTTATAATAATGACTTAAAACACTTAAATAATGACTTAAAATGATTAAAAACTTGTATCGGTGAACTGAAACTCAAAGTGTGTTAAAATATAAATAAGTACACACACTAAAAACAAAAAAATATTGAAAAAATACAGGTCACGAACTTGAGAGAGAGCAATGGGGAATACAAAGGGAGAAATAGCGGGAGGAAAGGGAAAGAAGCAAATGATGCAATTATATTTTAATTTCAACAAATAAATCAAACTTAAAAAGAAAAAAAGTCACTGTTTAAAACTATATCTTATCTTAAAATATTGAAAATTATCCCTCATAACAAATAGATATTGACTAGTCCTACAGATTCTAATTTTTAAAATGTCAAAAATTTAGACCAACCTCTAAAGTTGAAATTTTATTTATTTTTCAGATTTATTGAACTTTTTCAATTTTTAAAGTTTAGCATTGAGTTCTAGTTTCCCAAACAAAACAAAATGTAATTACCATAAGTAACTTTAAAAATAACATTATTATATACTTTTGTAGTAACATGATAATACATTAGTATTGTGAATAGCTTCTAGTCACAGTAATTGTTGCAAATGCCATGCTAAATTATGAGTACTCAGAGAAAACTACAAATTGGATCAGTAATTGAAACAAGGAAAGGGACACTGGACTGTTCTGGGAAATGTGTTAAAATATAATTTTTAGCTTTGCTCTTCAATACTCCATTGCAACCACACAAGCAGGAGTGGGGATTTGACACGTTAATTTATCCTACCTCTTACCACATCTGCTCAAAAGCTCCTGTGCTTTTAAAGCAGTGTTCACATCAAACAGTGGGAAATACAAATCCCTTATAGTACCTGCTAGCTGTAGTCATGTGCTCCATGGAAAAGAAAGATGGTGGCAAATGATAGTCACTGAGATGGATATTCTGGTCATGGTTTGCTCTCTGCCACTATCATCCAAAAGGTTCTGTGTGAGAGATATTCCCATGTCCTTTAGAAAGCAGAGTGTGAGTGTTTGTTTTATACCAACTGGCCTTCTAAAGCTCAAAGTCCTAAGTGAGGAATTCTTTTGCCTATGACTGATTCATCTAATTTGTGAACTGGAGAAATATCAATCAAGTGAGGGTAAAACATGGTAGACTGGACAGAAAGTGAACCTTGTCTTGGAGCACATACAGGATTTAGACAGAAAACAAAACAAAGCAAAATATTAATAAGAACAAAAAGTCAAACCAGCTTTCCTAAATCTCTGGCTTCAGCTGTAATGTCCTCCCTGCATTCTGGTCTTCAAGACAAAGCTGAAAGTTATAGGCGGAAGTTTTAAAGGTGTTAATTTAATATGGCAGGGAATCAATACTATTATGAACCATTTCTTAACTAAGAGGAAGAAGATGCTTCCGCCCCAGGGCAGAATGATTAGATTAAGCTGCATTTGCTACTTTTCTAAGGTGTAAGAAGCAGGTTCAAGTCTCACCAAAAGCCCAAGTCAGGCTAAATGACAGCTCTGGCCATAAGAATATTCTATGTCAATAATTGCTCCTATCATTCTTATGTCAGACATAGATTTCCTTTGCAAAAGTCTTTTGTCTGTCAAGAATTTTGTCTGTCCTTGGCTCTGAATAAGCATTTGTAAATGGAGCTGAGTTCCAAAGTTGGTGGCCTCATGCCCGCGAATACCATATTGTATTTGTGATTCCAGAAGTAGGTGAAATGGTGTAAAGTATTACCTAAATTTACAACTAATTCATATGCTGGTGTTTTTGATGTTTGGGATCCAGAAGATATACTTCATTATATTGAAGTAAAATCTTTTCCATAATTAATATTTGAAACAATAGAAGACTTTTAAGGGACTAGTACACAGGAGGAGTTGGAGTGAGGAGTGACAATTATGTTCATGTGGTATTCATGCATGACATGTTCAAAATAGAAAAATAACATAAAAGCACAATCTGAGTATGATGATACATGCTATAATCCGAGCATTTGTGAGACAAAGTCGGGAGCATTAAGAGTTCAAGATCTTCCTTCCCTATATAATGAGTTCAAGTACAACCAGAGATAAATGAGACTTTCTCTCAAAAATGACAAAAATTGCAAGCAAAGCTAATGTGAGCATGAATGTATCATTTGTTAAAAATGAATATAGATGGTATTTTAGTTAAAATTTCTATTGCTATGATGAAACACCATGACTAAAAAGCAAGTTGGAGAGGAAAGGATTTATTTGGCTTATACTTCCACAGCACTGTTCATCACTGAAGGAAGTCAGAGCAAGAACTCAAACAGAGTAGGAAGCAGGAACTGATGCAGAAATCACAGTGGAGTGCTGCTTACTGGCTTGTTTCCCATGGCTTGTTCAGCCTGCTTTCTTATAGAATCCAAGACCACCATCCCAGGGACAGCACCACCCACAATGAGCTGGTTCCTCTCCCATTGATCACTAATTAAGAAAATGCATTATAGCTGGATTTTATGGAGGCATTTTCTTAACTGAGGTTCCCTCCCTTCACACTGGCATGTGTCAAGTTGACATAAAGCCAGTCAGTACAGATGAGGGTTATTTTATTTATTGCTGTGTGTGTATATGTGTGTGTGTGTGTGTGTGTGTGTGTGTGTGTGTGTGTGTGTGTGATGCATACACCACAGTAGTCAGAAGTGGTCAGGAGACACCTTTTTGGGAGTCAGTTCTCTCTTTTCACTGTAGATTCTGAGATCAAACTTAGGTTTGCAGGCAAAGTGGTTTTAACCACTGAAGCATTTCACTGGGCTAAGCGTAGTTTCTTAATGACTAAGAACATCATGAATTTTTATGTGTGTGTATCTTGTTATTGTATAGATGTAGCTCTGTGTATATATGTGTCACATGTACATGTGTATGCATGATACATATATAATGAACATGTAATTGGAACTAACACATTGAAAACAAAATATAGAAACCTTCATCAATGCAGAGATTCCCAGTAATAATGTGGATTACTTGAGCCACCTCTATTATGTGCAAGTACTTTCTATAGTACATACCCCAAACAGAATCTAACTCATGGATTTGGGTGGCAAGCTTGAGTTGTCAGCTCATGGTATGCGTTGTTCATTATTATAAATGGGTAATTTTAAATGAGTTAACAAATATATGTTCCTGACTTGCCTAAGAGAGACAAAAGTTTCTATTTGTTTGAGGTTGTTGTTGATGAAAATGGGAAGGTTCTCAATCGTGTAAGGAAGAATAGAGCTTAGGATTCTAGGAAAGCCAAGAAAAGCAATGAGCTTGACTGGGTACCAAGCATGATGTAGTAGAAAATAGAGTGGAACTAGAATAAAAGGAATGATTTACTACAAATAAAGAAGCTGATTAACATTGAAGGATGTCCGTATCAGTTGGAGGGCCAATAAGAGAACAGTTTTCTGTGTAGCTGTTATTTTGGAGGTCCCTTTCTTGGGCTGTTGTGGTATTCATAAGACAGCCTCTGCTACTGTGGGCAGCCTGGCCGTCTTGTCCCCTGGCCCACAGCTTATTGGTATGTGGCCTCAACTTAGGGTCAGTTGACCCTGGTTAATTTTCTTAAAAATTGGAGATTGGTCCTGAGTCACACAGAAGGAGGAGAGTATTTACTATGATGGTGTCTCCACAATACTCTTAAAAGACTACTAGCTGATTGTTAACTCTGGTATTTGTTGGGAATTCTCACGCACTACTAACTCATTTTTCTATTAGAAGTTTTTTATTAAAATTTTTATTGTGTGTGTGATGAACGTGTGTGGGAGTGTGTGTGTGCACTGCTACATGTGGTTACTTGTATCTATATGTCTATTTATGAACATCAGCCCTCCTCCTCTATTACTCTCTGCTTATTCCCTTGAGGCAGTGTTCCTGCTGAACCAAAAACCAGGTTGACAGCTATTGAGCCCCAACAATTCCCCTCCATCTCTCCTTCCCCAGTGCTGAGGTTATGAACATACTTGGAACATATACTTGACTACATTCTACTTTTTGTGTGTGAGGATGCTGGCATCTGAATTCAGGTTCTCAAGCTTGCTTAGTGAGTACTCTGAACCATCTCTCCAGCCTGAGTCTCATGTTTCTGGCTTCAAAGGCAGTAACAGCCTGCACTCTATAATTTCTTTTGTGTGGAACTGTGATGCAGTGTGCATGATGCTTAAGTGTGAATGGCAGTGGTGGACACTCAGTGGATCTTTCAGTCTATTCTCTTGTAGCAAGCAGTTCCAAAGGTTTCTGAAGTCTTCTTGATATTTTGGACATAAAAATTTCTCAAAGCCAGCAAGAAAAACTTATAATAAAATAAAAGTAAGATACTGCAAAGAATTCTATCACCTGCATTAGCTTTATTTTGCAATTGAAGATAGAAGTCCATAGACAGGAGTAAGGACCAGCCTTGAGTGTTGAAATGTACGATGGCAGATGTTGGAAGCATGCTTTGTCCAACTCTTTAGATAGTTTGTGTTATTTGCATAATTCAATGGTAAATGACCATTTCTTAAACGTGTTTCACTCAAATGCAAATATCAGACCTTCATGCCCTAGGATTTAGGGGTTAGCACATGTACACCCAGACTAGTAAACCACGGCTCTGCTTTCTTTTGCTTTTGCTTTAGAAAGTAGAACCAGCATCACTCAAAGTAGCCATGTGGGCACTGGATTGCTGCAAAACCATTATAGGGTGATGAGGAGGTGACTCAGTGGCTAAGAATGCTGATGTTCTTCCCGTGGAGCAGAGTTTCTTCCAAGAACATACCTCAGGTGCTTCACAACTGCTTGAAACTCCAGGGGCTCCAAAGCCCTCTTCTGGTCTCTGTAGGCACCTGCTCTCATGTGGCACTCACTCACATGTACACACACATATACACATAATAAAACATAAAAATATTTTTTAAAAAGAAAAAGAACACACTGTAAAGAAAAAAATCTAATAAAATTTTTAAATTGTGTTTTGAATGACTAGTAATCAAGTTAATGAAAAATAGCAACAAAGTCCAGAATTTGAGTCTATTTTGTGAATCTGTAATCCTTTCCCCAAAAATTATAAGCAGAATTCACATAAAATTTGTAGTGCATTTATACCATATAAAATAAAGTAATGTTGAAATATTCCCATCTTTCAACTGAAAATATTTACCATTAAAAGCTTCCCTGAACATCTAGACAGGAAGACTTGGTTGATGCTAAAGACTCTAGGAAGGGCTTCTTTTTGAAAACAAAAAAAACAAAAAAAAACCGTTTTAATTAAAACTTTATTATAAAGAACTTATAAATCAAAAATAGCATGCACCAATATTAACCAGATCCAAACTCTGCACACCTCCATGAACTTCATTACCGTTAGAATAATCGTTCTGAAGCGGTGGTGCTTCACACAGGATTTTACACTTGTACTCATCTGCCCTTTTGTAGTATGAATCAAAACCTGCCTGGGAAGTTCAATATATGTCCTCTTTAGGTGGCCTAAGGAAAACACCAAAAGCTATTTCTTGGTTCAGAGATCAGGCACATTGTTTTAAAGAAGACTGGATGATCATCATGAGCCAGGTTATAAATATATAATGCACAGTAGGGCCAGGTTCCTACAGTAGGAGGGCTCTTTACACATTCAATTCTGTATGCAGAGTCAAGTACCTGCTTCTTGGGGAGAGATGGCAGGGTTTAGAGGACCTGTGCTCTCTCTCTCTCTCTCCAACTCCTTTACTCACGTGCTACCGTCCATAGATTTCATGACCAAACCATGAGGCATGACTACTGTGTGTCACCATGAACTTAATGACAAAGTCTTAGCATGCAAATGACTTAGTCAAGTGCTTAGTAGTTGCTTAGTTTTAAGTTGAAAGATGCATTTTTAAGGAACACGAAATACATTAACTGAGAGTATTGCTCATTTCCACAGATATCTCTAGTTTTCATTGAACTCTGCAAGTACATTCTTTTGCATCAGCACCTTTGCCATCACTGTAACAGCACTGCGAAGCATCTAATGCAATTTTTCCATGCCATTTTATCTTGCTGTCTAGTATGAGGCACTGCAATTTTTATATCTATGTATGGAGCTGTTGCTGAAAATTTTATCTCAAGTCCCAGCTTTTGGATATTTGGAATTTTATTCATCCTGAGCGTGTGCATATATGTGATCTCAATTGCTTTTTCGATAGATCTCTAAAAGGCTTGTTTAAGATGACGATTGCTATAGAATCAGCTAGTGTGCAGCAGGAATATGTGCTCTTCTTTCCAGGGTTCAAAAATAATCATGAGAAAATAGCTACCCACCCAAAGCTACATTTTTCCATCCCCTTCCAACCAGGTGTGTGCTTGATCTTTGTCAATACAATATTAGCAGAAGCAAGAAGCCTTACTTCTAGATGAGATTCTAGAAAGGACACATCATTACCATGTTCCCTTTCCCTATTTGTGGTCTGTTTGACAGAGTCTATGTAAAGGGCCATGTGGAAAATATTTTAAGAGTGGCTACCTACACAATTTCTCCTTGCAGCTATGCAAATATGCTCTGGTATTATGCAAGCAGACCCACACCATATAAACAAAAGGGCCCTGTATTGCTACCCTGGTACAGAGGTTCCTGGTGACAGCAATTAGAAAGAACTAGCACTGAATCATTGCTGGGAACACTGCTCTGAGAATGCAGGAGTGACCTCAGTGTTTTTTTTTTGTTTGTTTGTTTTTTTGACAAGATCATCTAAGTTTCCCTGTGTTAAGCAATGAAAATTTAGAGATTTACAAATGTATTTGTGTAGCATTTACCATTGTCCTAACACCAAACCCAGCACAAGAGATAGAACCATCTCTACAGAATAAGTCCTAAATGGGAGTTATATTTTTGCTAGCTTAATAAAAGAAACATCTACCAGTTGGCCATTATGAGCATTCAAAACTAGAAGACTCTTTCTGAATAATGTATTTCTCCAAATAGTATTTTTTACTGCTTAAAAGAAAGTAAATGGCAGTGTCCCTTGTAATATAATAGATTTTGTTAAAACTCAAATATAAGGTGACTCTTTTTCAGGGGGAAAATTTAAGGGGAAAAGTCACTTTATATTTCAGTGAATGTGGCTCATTACTTTTGTAGTTTTTATGGCACCAGGTGTTGGGAAGTAAAAAAAAAAAAATACAGTGTCAGAGAGAATTGTATCAAAATCCAGGTGAAATTAAATCATTTTCTTTTCTCAATAAAAAAAAATTGTGTTTAATAGTGGAAAGGACATAGGCTTTAAGTTAGGATAGACCTTGGCAAAACATTGGACCCAACATTAACCATCTCATTTAACCCCTCCAAGTCCAATTTCTTACTATAAGTGAGGAAGCCAACCTCATAGAAATGGCTTGAATATTAAGTAAGACGTGCAAGCAGTACCTATGTAACCTTAGTTCTATCCACTGTAGACCTGTTCTCTTATTCTCCACAAATACTCAGAAGCACATCTTACATGTGCTGCTGTGATGTAATTTAAGCAAATTTCCATCTGAAAACTATTAATAGCATCTTGAGATGAGCTGCTAAGTGAGAGATGCTGTTTTCAAAAACAACAAGGGAGCCAGATTTAGAAAAAAATATTCAAAGCCCATACATCCTAAAGGGCTTATATCTAGAATATGGTATCCAGGATATGAAAAATAACCCCTATAATAAATGATCAGAAGGTAGATGAAACAATTTTAAAGAAACAAAAAGTTGAGCAGAGTTCACAAACTAAGAATGTATTAGGCAATGTTCTCTGGAAGAACAGAAGTCACTATATATATATATATATATATATATATATATATATATATATATATGTGTGTATACATATATATCTGTGTAGCCTATAGGTCTGTGTAGCACAAGAAATGCTTTATACACACCAGAGAGTCTAAAAACCCAATACCATGATATTCAATCCTTCTTTAGTTCTTGTTTAGTGCTCAAGGCTTGAAAGAAGATCCTGGGGAATTAGCCACTAGTTTTCAGCTCATTCTTTAATCTCAAGAAGCTGGGTTCTGATGTCAGAGGAGAATAAAATCATTCACCAGCAGGCAGTGAAGGCAGGCAGGCACTGCTTTCCCCTGGGACCTATTTATAGCTGGTCCACTACTAAAAGGTATTGCCCACACAAGGTAAGGTCTTCTATCAGTTAATCCTTCATGAAGATGCCCTCACAGGTGACCCAGATTCATGTCTAATGATACACTCCACCATGGTGAGAAAGCATGGCAGCAGAAACATTTTGTCAGCATGCAGGTAGCAGAGAGTGGATAGGAAGCCAAGTTGGGCTCAGAAACCTTAAGGCCCACCCCTAGTGACATTCTTTCTCCAATGAGTCTCCATTTCCTACAGCTTTGATAATCTTCCAAAATAATGTGTCCACCTAGGAACCACATCTTCAAACATACGAACCTAGGGGAACATTTTTTATTCAAATCTCACTAGGACATATATAGCAGCATAAAGTAATCAGACAGATATGCCGAACAAAAGAAATCCTCAAGAATTCAGTATGTGTGGTTTCATTTGCATGATGTTATAGGAACTCCAAAAGCAATTCATAGAAATAGAAATCAAGCAGCCGTTTCATCTGGCAAAGGAATCAAATAGAAATGGATCCAAAAAACAATCTTCTGGTAATGGAAATATCCCATCTCTTGACTGGGTGTCTTGGTTATATAAGCATATGAATTCATCAGAGCTCACTAAATCACACTCAATATTTGTGCTTTTCTGTGCATGTAAACATTTCTCAATAAAAAGTATGTTTTTTAAAAAAAGATAGTGGGTAAGTTCTGCCCATCATAACTATAACTTAGTGTGCTATATAGAAACTTCAATCTCGCACAGAACATTGATTTTCAAGTTATGGTATTCTAGATTCGTTATTTTCTCCCCAAATGCTTGCATGGCTCATTCCTTCACTATGTGGTTGCTTTCATTTATGATTAAGTAATTCCTCCGAAGTCTGAAAACTGTATGTCTTTTCTTTAAACAATATTAATTTTCTTAATTTTATTATACTCATAAGTATGCATTCAGAATTTTTACTAATTGCTTTTTTTAATAAGAAAATATTCTGTATCTGTTAAAGTTTCCCAAGTTGTGTAAAGTACGTCATGCCATATACTTTACGACTTTCTCCAAGTCATTACCCAATATGTAACCATATAAAGTTTCAGACGTGATATTAAAGGAAGGAATGTGTTTGAAATGAATGCATTAGTTAAGGACTATAACCTCAGAATGGAAGTGTCACAGGGAGGATAAAAATCCCACTTTTAATTACTTTGAATATTTCTACATTGTTTGTTACATTCTGCTCAACAGAATGCCTAATCAATTCTTACTTGAGCTCCCTAGCTACCTCACAGCCAAAGCAGACACAGACATGTTACATATTTAGGGCTAGATAAGTTCTCATTTGATGTTACCTCCTAGTGTTTTAAATACCTTAGTAACTTTTGGTAGAGTTTTCACATTGAGTAATATGTTTTAAATGTCAAATAGACTGAGCTAAGGGATTCCCAGACTGCAGAATAGACGTGACTCTGATGGGATATTTTCAGAATTCAAAATCTAAATGAAAAGCATGAAACTTTGCTCTTACCTGTGTTGGTGGGTATTCAGGGCACAGAGGAGGGGTGCACCTACTGTTTACTTGATCTGGACTGTCAATCCATTCTTGTTCTGAGTCATCCAAGTTCCTGGGCCTCAGGTCTATTCAAGACAGGTACCAGTAATTCCTTGGCTCCCCTTCTTTTATGGACTTAGACTAAAAGTTACACCCTGGTTCTCAGACCTTCAGACACACATCAGTGAATCATAATTCTAACTATTCTGCTGTTCCTTTTACTTAAAATAAAAAAAAAAAATCACTAGACTTCTCAGCCTTCCTAGTCACATGAGCAAATCACCACAATAAATCTCTCCCCTTGCTCTTCTTCTTCTGTTGGTCTATTTCTCTTGGGAACCCTCATTGACATAGTCTCCTTTCTGTAAGACATACATTCTTCATATATAAAACAAACCCAGTAGACTGATATTGAATGAGTCATGAAGTACATACCCCCACTTCCTTGAAACCCTGGCCACCTTGGCACCTGCGGTCTTCATCTGGTGAGGTGACACATGTCTACGAGCCAACATTTGAGTAACTCCTAATGAAAGAAAAATGAATTCAACAACTCCTTAATGCATTTGATCTTCTACATATTTTTTAAACTTATTGAGAAGCAAGGAAAAGTATTTTTTAAATTACAATTAAATTTAAAACTTATCCTGACATAGGCCTAGCAATCAGGGAAAGGGATCGAAACCGTTTCCTGATTCCCAAGTTCAGACAGGTATCAGCTCATCAGAGGAACCCCTAGAACCAGCTGAAAAGATGCTGCCCCTCAAGAGTGAGTACAGAGACAAGCAGGAAAGCCAGTAGAACACCTCCCTTATAATTAGATGGTTTCACTGTCACTAGGTAAAAATATGATCACTCTCGGGTTTCTATCACGTTCCTTCTGTGATCAGATGGGTTTTGTATATGGGTTATATGCACACAGCTGAGTTGGAAACTTATATGACATTATGCTATTGGAATAATTCAGTACTGTGGATCACATGCTTCTTTTTATTGATAAAATTCCATTCCTGGAGTATTGAGTGGAGAGATGGCCTGTTAGATAACATGTACTGTGCAAGTATGAGGACTCCAGTACTCATGTGAATAGAACCCAAACTGGCCGCTTATATGTCTCTGGAACCCTTGTGTTTTGAAGAGCATAGACAAGAGGAGGATTCCTGGGGATTGTGGATGCCAGTCTAGCTCCAAGATCATCACCTTATCTCAAAGACATACGGATGAGTATGAGAACAGGACAGCCAACATCATCTGGATTTTACATGCTTGTGTGAAGCTGTGTATAACACAACACACACTTGCTCTCTCTCTCTCTCTTTCTCTCTCTCTCTCTTCTAAATTTTCTGCTGATGTCATGGGTTGTGCTGCTTTTCTTGGTTTACTTAACATCAGTAGTCTTTTGCTGACTCATTACCACCTTACCCCCCCATGGTAATGGGAATAATCTCTGAGATCTAGCTGTATTTCTCCTTTGGTCCAGTCTCTGCCCACTGTGAAAATCCACTCTGTTAAGCTTCTCAGACACGGTTTCATGTACTTCAGGGATTATTTACATATAAATCTAACAAAAGCAGCTCAGACTCCTCTGCACGGACAGATATGGCCAGCAAAATCTATTGGTGGGTGGTACCTGAATCTGGGGATTCTCTCTTTCTACTTATCTTGCTTTGGAGAAGAAAGATTACAAGTGTGTTCTATGGTGTCTCCAACTCTAAGCATGTTCTAGGGACATGAACTCTGTCCTTGTGTTTGTGCAGCAAGAATGTTTCCCCCGACCACCCGCCCCAAAGCCTCAACTTGGCCTGATGTATTTGTAAAGTACTTGCTTTAACAAAAATATGTTTTCTAGTCCTGTTTATCTGGCATGCTGTACATTATCTTAAGTCATCACTTCTCACATCTTTTTCTGTTTGGTTTGGTTTTCAAGATCCCTTCAAAAGAGCCTTTTAGAGTCTTTGACTTCCAATATGGATTCTGTCCCAAGGGTGGTCTCTGAACCTCAATCCAGATTCTCTCTCCCCAGCATTCCTTGTTTGCGCAAGACATTTTTCATGCCCACCTCCCTTCCGACTACACCCTGCCTGTTTGCTAAGGAGTTCTGCTCACATTCTCTCCAAGGTCAGCACAGTACCAGGACTTCTTTGCACACTTGTAGCCGCTGCTCTGGTTGAACCACCATCACCAGACCTTGGATTATTGCAACAGTATTCCTCCTCACATTTCTTTTGTCTTCTTTTATATACCATAGCCTACTTTAAACATTCCACAGGAGGAGGGTGCAGCTTGATTACTTCAAATGGAAAAAGCTCCCTGTTGGAGAGTAAACTTGAAATTCTTAGGCTTTGAGGTGCAGCTGCTCCTCCGCTGACCTAAGGCTGGACTTCCTCCCCTCTGCTGTACTTCCTTCCCTCTGCCCCTTACTCAGAGGAGGCACCCTTGGGGAAGAAAAATGACTGCTAATGACTTTGTTGTTTTGGCTGCTTCTGCATAAACATATTTTCTCCACTAGGGATGATTCCTACACTTTCAAATCTTTTTTTTTTTTTTTTTTTTTCTGAATTCACCTGAAGCTTAGAAGCTATCCAAACTGCCTGACTTAACAGTGCAGCCAGCACAGGACTCATTGGCCAGACACTCCTACCCCATCTCCACTATTCATGCTCCCATTGTATTTTTTATTTCCTCACATACTATGGCAGATGTCAGCACTCACTGCATATCTCTATCAGCCTGCTACTCTAGACAGCTCGGCGCACTCACTGCAATTAGCATAGAGACTCGTGACCAGTTTCGAGTCATCAAATCTGAGCAGGAGTCACCTGTATCAGTTTTTAATGGAGGCAGCCTTTGCTCTATTCTTATCATCTTTTTGTTTCTTGGCAAGGTAACTTCAGATGTCATTTTCCAGATGATTTAGCTCCAAGATGAATGTGTGCACACAGCACCTAACACACTACGATATGAGGGAAAATAAAGTGTTCTTGGTTAAACCAGCGAGATACTGAGATGTGTATTTTGCAACAACTGACATTACTTGTATAAAAACAAATTCTATAGCGTATTTGGTATAGTGTATTTTTATTGTCTCTTCTCGGTAGAACATAAGTGTCATTATGAAGAGCATTATTTTTCTTTTATTAACCACTTTATCCTAATTTTCTAGACCAGTAAAAAGTGCTCAGGAAACAATAAGGATTTACAGAATAAGTGTATGAATTGGGAAAAAATGTGATTCTTTCTTTTTGCATTGTTTTCTTCCTTGCTATAACAGGCTCTTGTTTTCTTTCCTTGCTCACATGGCTTCATTTCATGCAGTCATGTGATTCAGCGGGCAAAGGCATTTGAACAGGATCTAGAGGGTAATGGAGTTCACAGGAAATGCTACCTTTCTCCTTCTTTTGTTTTTATACAACATTAACAATCCCGGCACAGCAGGTACAGCGGGCCTCAGCCAAGCTTGCATTTGGACAAGCAGATGAGCATCCAGGAGAATTTCAAATCCAAACTAAACGCATTCTGTCTCAGCACACCCCAATTCCCAACTCACAGTGTTGTTCACATAGGTGAGATCCAAATGCACATGTGACATCCTCCCAAAAGAGTAGCACGGGTTTATGGGAAGCTCTTCCTTGCAGTCACCAGGAACAAGCTGGCTGACTCTGCAGGGCTGCTTCAGTGCCAACTTTTCCTCCTGCCAGACCCAGCTGTCATGTCTCTGGGTAGTCCACACCTGGCAGGTGTCTGGCTACCTTCAGTGGTGGGCATGTCTTAAAGCTTTATGCCGTCACCTTCTATGCTCTAGTAGACCACTGAAGCTCAGATACTGTGGTGTTCATGACATAATTATATTGCCAAATGTGTGTTTTCTCATTTCCTTAACAATGTACTTCACAGCAAAGAACCCACATTCTCATGCCATTATTTTAAGTACCATTACTTTTGTACTTTAGCATAATGTAGAACGAAACATTTCTATATACATCATGATGCTGGAATTCCTTGTAAACTGAGCCACAGAGCCATTTTCAGGTGGGGAAAGAAAAGTTTATTATACTAGTGGGCTCCATAACAGTGTGGACCTCATGCCTCTGGGGCAACAGCCTTTTATTATACAGGAGAGCTAAAGCAAGCGAACAGGAAGTACAAGCACAAAACCATGTACCTGGCAGCAAATGAGGGTGACTGGGTACCTCATTTACCCCACCCACTCAGGGCATCCTGTTCTGAAGATACCATGAATGGGGCAGTTCAGTTCAATAGAATTGTTTCAGCAATGGTGAATTTCCCCTGTTGGGGATTTTCCACCACTGTTATCCTTGAGCCATGGGTTGACAAGAAAGCAAGCACATTATCATATCTGTTGATGAAATGAATCAATAAATAAGAGGCATTTTACAAAAAACATACCTGATACTTCCTGCACTGGAGATGGACCTAGCTAGGTTCAGTTCTCAGCATGCTGGGTAGCTTACAAACTACTGACAACAATCCCAGGGAATTCAACAGCCCCTTTTGGCTTCTCTAGGAACATACACTCATGCGGTGCACATAAACTCATGCATGTACCCACAAGTGCAGATAACTATAGGAATTGTCGGTATGAATGATGGGCTCTAGGTAGAACTCATTTAGTCTCTTAGAAGGCAGAAATCATTTGTTGTGCAGTTTATTTTTTTCTGAGTAGAATCCATTAAACATTTTTTTTAAATTACGAAATTACATTAAAAATATTGATTTATTGCTTTGAAGGAATTGTGTCACCTTTGTCTTGGGCTTGATTGGAAACTTATGGCCTCTCTCAATATCTCTAAGGCACTGAAATTTCTCCTTGGATGAAAGTAAATCTGTTTGCACTTTTTAAAGAGAGGAATTGAACTTACAATTATTCTTTTTTAAGAGACCTACTGAATTTATCTAATGCTGAGTAGATGTCACAGCCTGAAGGTAATTCTGAGGAGTGTACCATAGTCTCTGGAGGAGTAGCAGAGCTCAGCCTGTTTCCCCTGGCTTGATGTTAGAGCTAGACTTGTCATTGCACAGAAGCTCCCACATACTGGCACCCATGTGTAGAGTAGGGGGCCATTAAACAAGTGAACTTAAACACATTTCATTTAATCTTTGTTGTGGCGCATATATGAGAGATCAGAAGGCCCAATAGGCTAATACCCAATGATATGAAACTCAGAATTTGCTAAAAAGTACTGACTCCTCATTTGGGTTCCCAAGTAACTAAAAGAAGGATCCGAGTTGAATAACCACCCTTCATTTTTAAAAATCTGTCCCTTTTAGTTTGGGTCAGTCGCCTACCTGACTTTATACAGAGATGTCATCACATAAAGAATATTTGTCTAAAACCTGGTGAGACCTAACCTGTCTCATCCTCATTGATGGATGAAGGCAGATGGGTAAGAGTAATTGAGGCATCTCCAGCATTGGCAATGTCTTGTTCCAGATCTCCTAGAGGACTCCACAGAGTTTCCAGTAATTGTCTCAAAATTGCAGTCATCCTGGATTCCAGAAACAGCAGAACCTACCAAGTCACTTTATAATGAGATCATTCCCCCAAGCAGGAGCCATCATCTCATGGTATCTGATTTGCCTTCTTAAGCAATAAAACCTTTTTCAAATGTACCACTCTGCTGAGGCAGAATTGAAGTAATGTCCAACCTCACCTCGCTTTGAGCAAGTTTAATTACGCTTAACTCTTGCCCTGTGCACAATTCTTCTACTTAAATCTAATGCTTCTGTGAGTATCCTGAAGATGGAGTTGGGATGATTGAATCCCTATGTCTGATTTTCCTACGACGTCATATTGGTTAAATCTGTTTGCTATTTTAAGACAGTTCTGTACATACATTTGGATTTTGGATGAATAATATTGTGATTCTTTGTAATTGGCACATTGGGCCTGACAGTTAAGGTCACACAGATGGGGCTCCCAGAACTATGTCTTTTGCCCTAGAACTGTAGAAACGTTTATATCTCCATTTATGTAGGAGGTAGCTACCAGATAGGTTGACAACTTTCAATCAGTCTACATAGACCTTCACTTTATACAGGTGGAGAGGAACCTTCCAGCTAAGCGCTTGTCAGTGTTCCAGAAGGCACAGACTATGGGGAAGATCTGCTAGTGACTGGTCAGAGTGTAGATTGTATTCATTCATTTCATCTCATACTATCTTCCTATATTTCTAGCTTCTGCATGTGGTACTATATATTTTTCTCCTTACAAAGAATAGAGGTGACTTCTATTAAACAAAATATTTTGTCAGTTGTTGGAGTGTTGTGATGCATTCACTTCACCAGAGACGACTACTAGTTTAAGTCAATAGAAAGTCTTTATTAGCAAGACAGTGACTACACTGGGTATTTGGAACCCCCTTATAACCCTGAGCCTTTCTCAAGGTGAGCTTTTAAGAACAGAAATCACATCCTGCCTTGACACAACTCAGCAAGATAGATTAGCTAGAAGTGGAACTACAAAGCCAAAGAACAAGGCTAATACATTTAGAGACGTTACCAGGACTATGGACTTTGATGGATTAGACCTGTGTTTTCCTTTTGGCAGATGGTGCTGCTTAT